>JBBMKE010283847.1:0-13864 GCA_037834125.1 Lippia alba | reverse complement strand
CAAGAAATAGAGGGGTCGTTTTGTAAGGTGGTAGAACATTGAGGGGTCATTTTGTAAGATGTTAACAAAAAATTCAAAGGTATTTTTGGAAGAACATGTCAAAAATTTGACGGAACCCTAACGGCTGCCAGGGACCTCTAACGGAATCAAACTTTAGGGGCTAATATGTAAAAAAATGAAAGAATAGGTCCTGATTTGTAATTATGGCTAAATGCAGGGTACCTAGATGTAATTTTCCCTTTTATTAAATAATATGTATTGCAAATTAGAATTTTTTGTGATACTAATTTGACATAGTTAGATTTTGATTAGAATTATTACCACATAATATGATATATTTTATCTCTCTAATAAAAATACATTACACATTACTTATGCAATAAAATACATCACACATTATTTATACAATAAGATACATTGCACTAATTTTCCTTGCATAAAAAGGCAATACATTATTTTTTCCCTAAAGTGTTTCGTCGTACCATAACCAAAAACTCACACTTTTAATTATTTTCATATTACAGCAAAACTTGAATTATATCTAATATAATATATACATATAACATTTATTATATAGGGAAATTTACATCTAGGTACCCTGCAGTTAGCCATAATTACAAATCAGGACATATTCTTTTATTTTTTACGTATTAGTCCCTTATGTTTCATTCCATTTGAGGTCTCTACCTTCCGTTAGGTTTACCAAACTCTCTAGGGACTGTTTTGTTATATACAAGAAATAGAGGGGTCGTTTTGTAAGGTGGTAGGATTTTAACAAAAAATTCAAGGGTATTTTTGGAAAAACAGGTCAAAATTTGACGGAACCCTAACGGCTACCAGAGACATCTAAAGGAATCAAACTTTAGGAACTAATATGTAAAAAATAAAAGAATAGGTCCTGATTTGTAATTATAGCTAAATGCCGGGTACCTGAATGTAAATTTTCCTTATTATATATAAGTACTGACTCTTGAAAAGTGTTAACTAATATATTTTTAATAATATATATTTATATTTTGGAAATTAATTTTGAGGGGACTAAAGAGGTGGGGGTGGAGGGGGCGGAAGAGCCCCCCCTTTTCCAAGGCTGGCTCCGTCCCTGTTCAGGAATATTCAAATCCGGTCCTGTCTGTTGAACTTGATTCAATATTGATCTCCTTGAATTTGAAATCTCGCATTACATTCAAATTTTCTCTAATTATCGAGAAGATGATATTTCAAACGTATTTTACGGGAGGTGAGATTGGTGAGGAGAATTATATACCTATTGTTTTAAAAAAAATAAAATTATGAGACATTTGTCAATTGTCTAGTGAATTAATGTTAGTGTTAAGGTTTTATTGAGTAATTGTATTTACTGTGAGATATTCGTATTTAGCAGAAATAAAATTGAATGAATCATGATATTTAGATTAAAATTTGTCAAATCTCGTGATGCTCAAGCTGATGTTAAATCTGTGCATCGCCACTTGTTTTGATGCGCTAACACTTAAGAAAGACTCAAGAGTACAAATATGAATACATTTTGAAACTTATGATATACAACGTGAGATAAGTAATACCTAGTTATGATATCAAAATTAATTGAAGCACTGTACCAAAAATAATTGATAAGCCAAAATTTTCATATGCGAATAATTACTGCAAACCAAGTTCCTGTAAGGCATAGTTAAATATGGACCAATTAGAAATCTTCAACCTATTTCACCAAGTAATTTCCATGAATATAAACGAATATAATATACAATAGAAACTCTTAAATTAATCGGTAAATTAATAAAATTTGCAAAATTACATTTTCTCTTATCCCAACTTCGTCCAATAAAAAGAACTTTTGATTTCAATAAGAAAATATATTTTCAAAAGAAACCTATATATATCTGGTCTCATTATAATATCATAAATTAAAATTGACAAAATATATTTTAGTCTCATTTTATTGATTTTAAACAGTTCAAGGACCGTTCTACTAGTTTTATAGAAGGTCGCAAAAATTATCCCACCGTTAACTCAGTAATGAAAGTGCACATTAGAATCATGTGCAACATTAGAGCTCATTCCCTTGGCATTTTTTAATGAAAGATTTAACTTTTACCAACATTATTTGAAGAATATATAGACAAAAATAGCTATGAAATATATTTGTTCATTATTCACAAACTTATAACATGCAGATACAAATATATAGAATAGAGATGAATTTTATAAAGAATACCCAAAACGGTTAGGACTAAAAACATAATTTCATTTTTAATTGTATGTAGTTTATTTTGGTTATTATGAATGAGTAGGATGTCTATTGCAACAGTTTAAAACGATTAGGAAACGTAATTTTTCAAGAATTACTGCTTCTAAATTTACAAAGTAAATTAGATGATTTATTGAAACATGATTATAGGGTTTTTCTACTTTTCTTTTTTAGAATGAAAATATATGTAACTCTTTCAAGTTTGTGTTTCATGAAAAAAAAGCATGAGAACTAGGTAATTATTAAGCATAAATATTTCATTTTTTAGTTATTGGGAAAATTATTAAATCCATCCTGCAGGTATTGGGAACTTGTAATCTAAAGACATAATTTTATAAATTTGTAAATGTAAGACTTTTGGTTTTGAAATTATGGAATCTCCGGACAATTACAATCAGAATATTCTTTTATTCCACCGGCAAGCTGACGTGAATATCGGAGACTATTAAAATTTCACACGTAAGCAATAAAATCACACATGACATATTTTATATGAAATTTTTTAAGAAAATGTCCACATCTGAAATTTGAATGAAAAAATTAAAACACAATTTTCATACAGCTCATACATGAGGAGACATTAAAACCAAAAGTCTTACATTTACAAAAGTCTTACATTTTCAAAACCAAAAGTCTTACATTTACAAATTTATAAAATTGTGTCCTTAGATTGCAAGTTCCCAATACCTGCAAGATGGATTTAACAATTTTCTCTTTAGTTATTTTAGTACGTTGGGAATGATTGAAAACTCTAAAAATAAATACTTATGAGATAATTGCTTATTTTTAGGCTTTTAGCAATTTTGGAGTATTTGGAAACCACCTAGAAATAACCTAGAATCCCATGATATGGATTATATGATTTTCTACATTTATTTAAAATTCTATTTTGACAATAATATCCTTAGTATTAAAATATTAATATTCTTAAATTAACTTTTTAGACACAAATACTACTCTTTGTTACATCTTTTTTTTTTTACTTCATCTTCTGAACTGAGAAAAACAATTATCCAATTATCAAAAATAATATCCTGACTTCATCAATCAACGATGAATAATTCGTTTTGTTTCATCAATCAAATCCTTCGCCTCGACATAACAAAATTTTCTGATTCATTTTTCTTTCATCATTCTTTTTCCACCTTGGATGGTTACTCATGAATAACTTTTTCTCCCCTTGACAAGTCTACCACGATCTTCATCTCATCTCGCAGCCCCTTATAGGAGATAACTAAAATCTATTTGAAAAGAGATAGGTTGCTCCAGTCCGAATTACACATGTGAAAAATATACATGTGACTTCACCATCTTTATCGATCAAAGCAGTTCCATCAACTTCATACTTATCAAAGGAGTTTGATTAACTCCATCAGTTTCAATTTCGTACATGATGTCCAATTTTATCATCGTAAAATGAAATATATCAAAAACACTTACTTGATCGAATTGGTATACTAAATTTATAATTTCCCCCATTTACTTTAAACCTTAGCTGTATGGGTGATGGTTTTTTTTTTTAAACAATCTAATTATAGGTATAAATGGAATCTCAGGGTTATTTTTTGTAATTTATAAAATTTGGAGGTATATATTATAACTACACCAAATCTCATAATTAAGATGTAGGTGTAATTTACCAAACTTGCTTGCGCTCTTCTCACGTATAGCCGTTTGGCGCTGTAGTATATATATATCATGATTACTTGTTAACAAATTGGGCGATATATATTGACTTCCCACACTTTTGGTTGGCATATTACTAATTTGTAATTATAGCTTTCAATTAATATGAGGACAAAATTTTCTTGTAAATGCAGTGAGTGGTGATAAAATAGGGTATGAGGGGTGACAATGATGACTCTGAAGATTATAATGATAATTGATATCTCTCCAAGTACTTATAATCTCCTAGACAGCTTAGAAGCCATTTGGAAGAGCTAATCTACATTTCTTAAAATGTTGCAGTATGATCAACAAGACAATAGAAAGATATCAAGCAAACGCAAAAAACATAGCACTTGGTAGAAAAACTACGCAACAAAATGTGCAGGTAAGAACTCATACTATTCCTGCATGGAAGTTTAATTCTTTCAAAAGAAATTGTATGATCAATCGCAGTCATTATTATAGGGCAAGTAATTTCCACATTCTAACTACTAATAACTGAATCCGATCCGAGGCAGCATTCGGAAGATGAGACCGCTGATTTGCATATGAAGATTGAGCTTCTTGAAGAATCTAAAAGGTTATCAACCTCGTATGTCCTTTTCCTTGAAAAACCTAATTAATGAATAATTATTGTGATTAATGTATTAGTAGACTTATAAATATAAAATGAAACTGCGATTTCTGAAACTATTAATGCATATTATTTCAGAAGGCTCTTGGGAGAAAGTTTGGACTCTTGTTCCATCGTTGAGTTAGAGCAATGTGAAGAACAGTTGGAGAGAAGTTTATGCAGCATTCGAGCTAGGAAGGTATGTATCTCTCTCTCTATTTTTATATATGGGATGCCCCTGTCCCATATCCCAATAATATAAGAAATAAATCAAAGAATTCAAGTACAATCCATTGACATATGTTTTGGACAGTAATTTAAGCTCAATTTAAAGTTACACTTGACGGGTTCGACTCACTCCTGTCCATCAATGGGTGTGTTGAAAATACAAAATACATATTGTAATTGTTAGTGTATTGTATATGAAAATTAACATTGTTGCCCAGAACAAATTATTCCGTGAGCAGATGGAGCAACTGAAGGAACAGGTACATCTAGTGCTTTTTAATGATCAGGATTAATTGGTGGTTTTGTCATTTGATCCTCTTACCTTTGTTATTTGATTATGTAGGAGAAGGACCTGACGAAGGAAAACATAAAGTTAAGAAAAAGGGTGAGCCATTCTGATTACTCCTACCTTATTATAAACTGCTGCATTATCCATAGTCTTCACCCTTCCTTTTCTTCCCAGAATACATTAGTGTAATTTTTTTATATGATCGTAAAATTGGCTTCGCTTGATTTAATAGAGAGAGAGTAAGGAATAAGTTTCTTGTACAGCTTCCTTTAACATCAATTGCAAAATAGAACCAATTAATCATGAAAGAACACTTTTAAATATAATATTTTGTCGTATGGTATTATATTAGACATTTTTTTTTTTTGGAAAATCCGGCAACGCGCCGTAGGGTTGTTAACGAGGCCCCCTCCCCATATATAGACCAACCAATATCCAATACATGTTACAAATGTTCATGATCCAAGGATCTTCAATGCTCAAATAGCAAAAATGGCCCCTAATATAATATATCTCCATGTATTTCCAAGAGGCTTTATTATTGTGCCAATATTTGGACCTCTCCATCAGACCCCCAAATCATTTATTCTCCAATCGCCTGATGTCCCTCGTTTCACCATATCAACAATTGTTTTAGCATCTAGCTCCGCACATATTGAATCCACTCCTAGATGCGCGGCCATCTTCAAACCATGAACTAGAGCTGAAAGTTCTGCAAAATTGCTTGTAGTAATCCCTATCCCCGCGCTATATGCTGATAAAACCTTCCCATTTGAGTCTCTGATTACCGTGCCAATTCCACCGGGACCAGGGTTGCCAAAACACGAGCCGTCAGAGTTAAGTTTCAGGTGTCCTATCGCCGGTCTTCGCCATCTCACTACCGTGATTTTCGGAGGTTTTTTGGGTGGTAGTTTGAGTCCAAACCATTGTGCCACATTCCCATCTCCTCTCCACCATTCTCTTTTGACATTACCAACGCCATGCATCTGTGCCATGTACCGCAATACCTGTTTTTTGATATTGAACGCCGTGTAGCTAAAGCCTTGATGTTTTCTCCTATTTCGTTCCGTCCAAGCGAACCAGAGGACAAGGGCTGGCACTACAATTCTCATATGCTTATTAGAACTGAAGGGATAGGAGTTTCTCCATGAATTAAGCATGCCCGTCACTCAAGTAATCCCCGCGACCTGCACATGAAATAAGTCAGCGAAATAATTCCACACCTCTTTAATTTTGTAATTCAGTAAAAACACATGCACACTAGTTTCTTGATTGTTACAACAAACACATTTCGAGGGGAAGATAATCCCTTTTTCATGCAAACGCTCATCAACCGGTAACCAGTTGTGTAAAGCCTTCCAAAGAAAGATTGTGATTGTGGGGGTTAGATTAACCGATCATATTGCCTTATGGATGTCTGATCTTTCCGCTCTATACCTTATCTTTTCCCATACAGATTTTAATGAGAATAGCCCATCCAAATTGTTCTTCCATTTTCCTCTATCTATCCGATCTCGAGCAATCTGTACTTTGCAGATTTTGTCTACAGTATTGGAATCCAGCTTCTCTAAGAGTTTATCGCGGTTCCAAGTTCCACCTTCCAAAAAATCTTTCACTTTCTCATTCCCTAACACTCCATTTTCAGAAGCAAGTGTTTTTCCTAGGAACCAAGCGTCTTCCCAAAACGAAATATTACCTTCTCCTATGGTCCAAAAAATCTCCGGTTCACTATATATTCTGACTTTGCACAATCGTTGCCAGACCGAAGAGTGAGTATTTAAAACAGGAGCAACCCTTGGATGCCCACTTTTGCAGTATTTACTATACATGTAGTTCGACCAAAGGGAATTACTGGTGCGAAAACGCCACCAAAGTTTATAAGAGTACGCTCGAACCACGTCTCCAAGTAACCTAACCCCAAGTCCTCCTTCGTCTGTTGGGAGACATACACGCTTCCAACTGGTCCAATGTAGCCTTTTGTTGCCATCCCGTGATCCCAAAAAAAAACCTGTTTATCATGATTTCAATCCTATTCAGGACCGAGAGTGGAGGTTCTATGATCTAGAAGAGATATATAGGTAAGGCTAAAATTATGGATTTGATAAGTTGCAGCCTCCCACCATGAGAGAGATACGAACACTCCCAGCTATTTATTCGATCTCTAATTCTCCCAATAAGTTCATCAAAGAGACTCTTTTTCCTCCGTCCCCGATAAATGGGGGCACCTAGATATTTGATCGGAAGATGCTCTCTACTATAACCAAAAGTGTGTTGCACCTCCGTTGCCGCCGCCTCGTCATTATTTCCTACCAAAAAATTACTCTTGTTAATATTCACTTTTTGACCAGATAGTAATTCATAATCATGAATAATATTTCTAACTCCCTGTAGTGATAACAGACGGCTATTAGTGAATAGCATCATATCGTCAGCATATGCAAGATGGGACACATGCATATTTGCTGCCGTCCTGAACCTAGCTCTAGGTTGATCCATCATGAACCTATTGAGCAAACAAGATAGACAATCAGAGGCAATAACAAATAAGGCTGGAGACAACGGATCCCCTTGCCGGATACCCCTAGTTGATTTAAAGATGCCCGAGGATTCCCCATTAACAAGAACCGAGAACCAGCACCTTGCTATGCACTTCCGAATCCATGCTATCCATTTTTTAGAAAAACCTTTGGCGCGTAGCATCTTCTCTAGAGAGTCCCAATTCAGCCTGTCGTAAGCTTTTTCCACATCAACTTTGAGAATCCCATTCTTAACTCTGCTCTTATTGTCCAACTTATGAACCATTTCCTGAGCAAGCAGAATATATCACTGATCACCCTTCCCTGCGCAAAACCACTTTGATTGTTAGATACAAGTTTAGGAAGAAAATCCACTAGTCTAGCATTAAAAATCTTAGTGATAATTCGTATGAGACGTTGCATAGGCTAATAGGACGATAGTCACTCCAATGGGCCGGGTTTTCCTTTTTGGGAATTAAGGTAATTGTGGTAACCGTGAATGCCATTGGCATAGTGCCCCCATTGAAGAAATCTAAAACAACTTCACAGACATCTTGATATATATAATCCCAGAATGCTTGATAAAACTTAGCATTAAACAATCTGAGCCCGCCGTACTGTTCAGATTAAGGTTAAAGACAACCTCTTTTATCTCATCCGTAGTAGGTATTCTATCTAGGATATCAATATCCGTAGCATCCAGAATTTTTTGTACATGACTGAATCTCCCAATAGGCCTTTCATCAGAATTTGGTTCCTTGAGCAGGTTTTCAAAGTATCTCCTGGCTGACTCCTTTATCAAATTTTGATCAGTTATCTCAAGATCCCCTTCGTGAATAGTGTTGATCCTACTCCAAAACCTTCTCTTTTTAACTAGGGAGTGAAAGTACTTTGTATTTCTCTCCCCCTCCTCCATCCATTTACACGCCGCCTTTTGTCTCCAGAAATCCTCTTCCATAGACAGAATAAGCTTTCGTTCGGCAATCGCCTTATTCCACTCCATGAGTGAATCATCTGTGGGATTGGCTTCAAAATTCCTTTCAGCTTGTAGCTCTAATTTCTCTGCCTCCACTGTTTTGTCAAAGACGTTTCCAAAAGTATTTTTGTTCCATGCCTTTAGATGCTGCTTAAGGCGTTTAAGCTTGTTTGCTAGCTTCCGCATGCCCGTAGTTTCTATAGGTTGGTTCCAATTTTGAATGATCGTCGGCTTCAAATCCTAGTGGTGAAGCCACATCTCTTGGAATCTAAAAGAAATTAGATGAGATATTATGTTATTCCGCATCTTGATGAGCAAAGGACAGTGGTCTGAAGAACTTTTAGCCAGGTGCTTGACCACCGTGTTTTCGAACAAATCACACCAAGATTCATTAACTAGGACCCTGTCTAACATTTCCACACTCATTTGTTCGTCCAAGTGAATAGAGAGCCTTCGAAAGGAGGTTCGACTAGTCCGCATTCAGTGATAAAATCCCCAAATTCAGTCATTGTCTGGTAATCAAGGTCACGTCCATCTTTTGTCTCATTCAAAGAAACTACTGTATTAAAATCCCCTCCAATTAACCAGGGAATATTACTGTTATGGCGATCCAGAAAATGCTTCCAAATGTCTCTTCTAGCGACTGTATTGCAGCGGGCATAAACAATCGTCAAGAAGAAGGATTTTTTGGTAGTTCTCGAGGTTATCAGCATGTCTAAGTACTGTCTGTCGTTAGTGAGAACCTCCACGTCGATATCCTCGCAAGAAAAAAACCAAATATGATTAGAACAATTATTAATGACGTTGTGAAAATGAATTTACGACATATAGCATAAGGAACTAAGCTAATCATGGGCTCTAAAATAGCAAGAAATTTAAAATTATTCCTAATGCAGAATTTTTTAAGAGAGCGGCAATGATCGGGTTTGCCCATTCCCCTTATATTCCAAATCATCCCTTGTTCTATCATTGGGAACCCGCGTTTAAGGCCAACGACTTAGTCGTTCATTTAGAGGCCATTTTGTTGCTTTTCGGTGGTCTTCCCTGCCTTTTCTTCTGAGTTACAGGTGTGAATCCACTGTTTCCTTCCCCATCAGTGCTTATCAGATTATGAAGGACAAGCTATTTTAGGTCTTTAGGATGATCTCCCTCCACGTCTAGAGGTCCGCTTCTGGTTCACTGCCATCATGAGCTTCTGTATCACCACCATCTTGTACTCCATCTTCCTCTCCCGAACTTGAATCCTCCACTTCTTGCTCATCTTCGGGTTCCTCGTGCATGGGATTTTCACGTATCATCTCCAGGTTTTGATTATGACTCTGTGTGCCTGGTTCGACTGTAATTTCTCCATTTGTTTCTGAAATGTTTTTTTTTTTCCTACGGTTTTTCTCTCCAAATTAACCCTTTGGCAGGATTTTGTTTTGCTGCACCTTTTTCACTTTCATGAGATTTACCTCCTGTATCTTTGCCAACTCCTGTGGTTGTAGTGGCGACTGCCTCCCTCTTTTCTGTTATAACATTCCTGAGGTCCGTTTGTTCTTCTTGAGTTTCTAGGTTTATCACATCGTGACAATCCTTCTTGTCATGTCCCAATCTAAAACATTTTCTACAATAGGCTGGCAGGCGTTCATACACCACCGATTGAATAAGAGTTCCACCATTGAAACCTATGCTAATTTTTGTTATTAACAACTTTAACAGGTCCAACTCAACATAAGCACGTGTATAATCCGGTCGATTACAATCACAAGTTCCTTCATCATAACCTAGAGGCTCTATGATCTGACTTACGATATCATGAAGGATGTCAGGATTAAAAAACTGAGTCTTCAAGGAAGGTAATTTGATCCAAACCGGAGCGATTCAAGATTCGATCTTAGGGTTGAAAGTCGGGGTCCATTTAAGGACCCTCATCGGATAGCCATCGAAACTGATGATACGTCGTAGCCATATTTTTTAGCAATCCTCTTCACAACTGAGTCTGATGAGGACGTGTTTGATGTTCATCACTCCCAATTTAAACTCTCCTTTGAGTTCAAGTTCTATGAAGAGTTCCTGAAGGCGGGCCATTGTGGGGTATCCATGGGAGAACTTTCCGATCAAAGTAAACCGAAACGGCCTAGACAACTCATCTATCTCCTTATCGGAAAGTTGAATATGGGGAATCCCGTTTCTTTCTGTGACGACTCCGTATGATTTTCTGTTCGCATCCTTGGAGAAAACGTGTAGCTTTCCAACCCGCGGGATAACAGGTTGTTTAGACGTTGAAGTTGCTGCTGCAGCGTAAGAACGCCGTAGGCCTGTTGGTTCGTCGCCCTGAGGCGCCGCCGTTGGCGGCTGTGGAGCATAAGGGTGTGCAAGTTTTAGGTTTAGGGTTTCCGAGAGAATTCAAACTTCAAATTAAAGATATACTATTGTTTTATATTAGACACCTTTTATGGGATGTACTAGATAAGTTTGGTATTCATATCGTATTCAAAATCTCTTATTGTTTATTTACATTAATTCGACCATTTATTGAAATAATTGATGCTTGTTTTATATTTCTATAGAGAAATTATAAATTTTGTATACTAACTCGACCAGTTCAACATTTTTGGTACATTTTATTTTCTGGCAAGAAAATAGGATCTTATATTCAAAATCAAACAATTTAATACTTGTTTTTTTAAACCAAAAACTGATTGTGCCAATTAGAAATTACATATGGCGAACTAGAAGTTTCCCATGTGTAAAATTCGGGGGGGGGGGGGGGGGGATTTTGGCGGGTGATCCCAAATTTCAGTTCAAAAGGACAACAAATTGTATGCTTTTTAAGATATGATCCTTTTTTGTTATTATAAAATAAAATATATCAAAAATATTAAATTGATCAAATTGGTATATCAAATTTATAATTTTTCCATTTTCCAAAACACTCTCCTCTTGACATATTGTTGTATTTTGTTTGTCTAGTGCGAGATGCTGCCTCTGCAGTTGTCTATCAATCCATCAGTGCAAACAGTGTCCAAAGCTATGGAAGTGGAAACGGCATTGTTCATAGGACCGCCTTCATGAAACGCGGGAACCGACCATGACCAACATTTAGAGAAAGAGAGCAATTTCTTTCAAGAAAAATAAAGTGAACTTATGCAATATATTGTATATGATCGTCTTTATTCAATAAAAGAAATCATTGTTGGATGTGAGTCCTCGAAATCGTTGGGTTTTTCACAGTTATTTTAGAGAAAAATATCTTGATTGGTTACAAAAATTATAGGACCCTACCCATTTGCTTATAGCCACAAGATTTATGGATGCATCGATCCAAAATGTGACAACTTTTAGAGCAAAAACTTGATTAAAGAAAACCTTCATTACTCGTTACACCTTGAAATATTAGAAGTGATTTAAAATTTATAATCAATTATTTCACCCTTTAAAACATTTATCATTCAATGAGAGAAATATTTATTATAATCAAATGGTAAACGGAAATAAAGAAAAATCCCGTGTGCCTTAGAATTACAGTACTAGTTAGTATAACTAGGTCAGGCCAGCGATCTATATAAGTATGAGATTAAAATTGTGTATAAATACAACAATAATCACAGATAAATAAAGCAATATCAAAGCCATGTTAGGAACTTGTCCAAGGACTTTCAACAGTGATTGCTGAAATCAGGGACGGAGCCAGGATTTCATGGAAGAGGGGCGAAAATTTAAAATATATATATTATTTTTTAAAAATAAATATTATTTTATTAAAAATAAAAATATTATTTTATTCGATATATATAAATAAAATAAGATTAAATTAAGACTTTAACTTATTATTTTGTCTGTTGAAGTTTCAAGAATAGGTGCATTGTCATGAATTGAATTGTTGAACTCTGCATTACTATTATCTTAGACAGGTTTGTTGAAGTAAAATTCAAAAAATCATTAACATAATTTAACATAGATTTAAAATAAATTATAAAATCAAATAACAAAACAACATAAAAAAAAATGAAACTCACTTATTTTTATCCTATTCTGATAGTCATAGGGATAAAGATAACTATAGTTATAACAAATTAATTATAAATGTTATCATAATTAAAAAAAACTAAAATTACTATTTAAGATATAATTTTTTAACTAAATAATTTAACAAACTAAAATTAATACTGTTATCTTTTCTCATATTTTTCTCATAATAAAAGACAAACTAAAATTACTATTTAGATATAATTTTTTAACTAAATAATCTATTCATAATAAAAAGTAAAATTAACAAAATTATCTTAATAATAAATAAAGAAACCATAATATACAGAACTTATATCAACTCAAAGTTACAGTATATTATCGAAAAATAAATATTGGTTATCTTTATCCTATTTCATAGAGATAGAAATACATTTACTCAAAATATAAAACTCTAACGATACTAAATTATTCAAAACTAAAGACAGATGACACATACTTATCTTTAACCTATTCTCATGGAGATAATCTTTCTCAAATATTGAACCATTAACAAATTAATCATAAATTTTATCTAAAATTTATTCAAAATAAAATTATAAAAAATAGACTAAAATTAAATATAAGTTAATATTACCTTGATTTTAGAGGGTAACTTGAGATCATGATCTACTTCTTTTTTCAAGGTAGATTTTGAAGATTAAAAAAACGAGAATTTTAAGTTGAGGAGAAGAAAAAACTAACCAACAATGAAATAAGAAGAAGAGTAGAAGAATAGTGTTCCCGGTGGGGTGGAGAGAGAACAAAAAAATATTAATTGAGATTTTATAATATCTAAAGAGAAGATCAAAAGGCTTTTATTAGAAAACTAAAGAGTGCATTTGGATTGAGAAAAATAAACTAATATAAAAATAAATTCTTTTATGAACGATAAGTTTAATTTTATTTTTTTTTTTTGGGGGGGAATAATAAAAACTTTAAAATTTAGGTATATTAATAAAGATTTTTAAAATTTTAGGCCCCACCCCGCTACGTCTCTGAATATAAACATGATCCCTTTTACACAAAACATAAATTACATAACTAAAAAATATACCAAAACAATCTAAAAACATGGCATATAAACTGAATAAATACATTGCACATTAGACTTATACACAAATTGAAGGGTTTGGAGGCTTACAATCAGATAAAATGAAAAAGGAAGGATAGTATGGCTATCAATGGTGGCATTGGCAGCTGGAGGCTGTGGACAGAATGGTGGTGGGCTCTGTTAGGAATAGTAACCTAAAAAGTCAATGTAATAGTCTGCTTAGGATATTCCTTATGTAAATCACAGACAATCTTTGAATAATACGAATAAAGGCAACACTTC
>JBBMKE010283521.1:0-13868 GCA_037834125.1 Lippia alba | reverse complement strand
CTGTCTTGATCTTTCACACATTGGGGGGTCTGTCCAAGTAAAGAAATTGCATCCCCCAGCCTCCTACTCAACAAGAGGAGATTGTGTGAAGATTTAGAGCTAACCATAACATAAACATTCACAAGAAAATGCACACATTGCACAATTACATACCCGGAATTTTCTGCAAGCCATGTATCTCCTTCCTGGGTTGTTGTCCGTCCATGAAGTCTTCCTCACCAGTGGTCTTCCGCAATTGCACTCACCCTCCATGCCCTAAACCCTAATTTTGCAATTGAGGCTGATAATTGGGTACCAATTACAAAAATGAAACAAATAAGGGAGGGGGGTTCACATATTGGCGGGAGAGTATGCAAAATGACATGTTTGCCCTTAAAAAACGCGTGCAGCTCACGCACAGGACCCTCGCCATAAAATTTGGCCGGATTTCTGACTCAGGACTGGAATTAAATCAAAATACAAAGCTTGGGCATTGAGTCGCCAAATTTGAAAGATTGGACACTGAGTTGCAATTCGTCTGAAAGGTTGGGGTGCATTTAAAGTTTAACCCTTTCAAATAAGGTGATATGAAGTTTTTTTTTTCTTTTTGAATATTTCACAATATAAAACGATATAAAACGTTGAAGTAAAATATAAAATGATATGTTAACGAAAGTGTTCCTAGTATATATATTGTGGAAGTTTTATTTTTCTTTGTTTTTCTTCTTTTCATTTTTCATATCGGTTAGAGGTTTAATTTGGTGAACTTTTTATTATAATGCTTGCTATGTGACCTATGATACTAGGGTGTAAAATACGAATATGGTCTATATTAATAGGAAAAATTATTTATATATTTGTGTGTCTCTCTTCAATTACCCTTATATAAAATAGGAGAAATTACATTCAGATACCTTGAGATTTTCCCTAATTACAAATCATTTTCTATTCTTTCAATAATTACATATTAATCCCTAAAAATACTGTTTCAATTACATATCAATCCCTATAGAACAAATCTCAAAGTATCTGAATGTAATTTTTCTTATAAAATATCACAAACAAAAGCCGTACGAATTTTGAGGATGTCGAGGAAAAGTAATATTCTGAGACAAGATACATGTTAAATAAAATAAAACAGCTGGGTGGGTGTGAATTAGGTAAGAAAGTGGAAAAGATTGTTGTATTTGCCACTTTGTATTTGTCACTTTGTAATCAATAATGCAAAACCTGAATAACGTTTTTTTTTTTAAAAAAAAAATTGTGTATATTTTTTTAATATTATATATTTGACATTTTTTATTATATTGTAACTTTGAGTTTTTTTTTTTGAAAAGCGGAATAAGTGATTCCTTTTTTCTAAAAAGAAAATATAATACAAAAATTTGGGAGTGTGTATGTTTTAATTATAAATTTTATATTAAATTTGCTTTTTCAAAAATAAAATTACTCCAAAATTACAATAAAAAGGATACACCAAAAATATAATATAAAAAAAACCCTCTAATTCTAAAAATTCACCTGAACCAAGACTATAATTTATTGATTGCTCATAACAAGGTATTCAAATTAAAACACATCTCTATAGCCTCGTCCTTAAGTCCCGCTCACAGATTTCTTACTAAATCGAAATATTTCATAAAATATACACCATTCCCATCACCCATGATTGCCCACACGATGTAGTTTGTGGAAAAAAAAATACATACTTTTAGGTTACCCACTCATTTTTATACATTTTCACCTTTTTCACCTTGCAAAATCGTTATATGTCATTTTCATTTTTCTATACTTTGTTATTTACTATTATTTATATTGTGTGTCTCAATCATCTATTTTAATGAGGTGTTTTATCTGGTATTTGACTTATATAGATATATATGTCACACACAATGGTAAAAAATTTAGATTAAGAGAAAAAACTTTTGATATGAAAAATTTATTTTTTAAATTTTAATCGTTTATAATACATTAACGTGTGTAGATGAATAAAATTAAAAATAAAACATGTAATAGAACAAAAATCTGATGCCTTTTACGACCGAAATATGACACTAATTTGCATATGTTTTATGGGTTAATTGTCTACAGAACCCTGTGATATGTCAAAAATGCAAAATAAACCCTGTGTTTTAAAAACTAGCATAAAAAATCCTGGCGCGTTTTGTGAATAACACGAGCCACAAATTGATATTTTAAATAAAAAATGACCTTTTTGCCCTTTTTTACGAAAATAAATGATTAAAATTGATTCTAATATATATAAATTGAATATTTTTGTATAAATTTAGATTTAAATATTTAATAAATTGTAAAATATTATAATGGACAAATCGTTAATACACCCTCTTTTTTACCATCTACCGTTTGAGATGGACTAGGTATATGTGTACGCATATACTCGTTTTTGAGTAATTTTTGGGAAATTAATGAGTGGTAATTTCCCAAAAATTACTCAAAAATGAGTATATGCGTATACATATACCTAGTCCATCTCAAACGGTAGATGGTAAAGACTATAGCAAATCAGTTGATGGGTGGTGATTTTCCAAAAATCACTTCAAATCTAATATAAGTTGTAAATATATATTTATTTTGCATAATGGAAGATATACAAGAATTAGCTGCTATAAAAGCTGAAGCGGATACATTGAGAATAATTTCTATAGATATTGATCAAGCATTAATTGCCTTCGAAGAAACTGTACTCAGCAGTTTTAAGATCATATCAAACCTTGTTGGCGAAAATACAGAAAGAATGAATAACCTGTACAAGAGAATTGATAGATTGAGCGAAAAATATAAAGAAAAGGCAGAAAGCTCAGGCATTAAAAAGCCAGAAATGTCTGCAAAAATAGAAGAATCAAATAAGAATAAAGAGATAAAAGTCGATGAAGCAAAAAAGACATCCTCTACTAGAACAATAAAGATTGAATCTCTTCAAAAAACTGATTCGTTTAAAACAGTTCAGATAAAGGGAGAATATGTCCCGACACATTCTTATGATAAAAAATACAAAAGAATGTTTGATCTCGCATATAACTACCCAGAGAGTGAAGAAATCTTCTACTCAAATGGAAATACAATCTACCAAAGGTTAACTGCTATTAATGGGGTTGATCCTGACCAAGTTCTAAAGCTTGCTGAATTTGGTTTTCTTAATTTAATATACCTTAGTAAGGAACAAAAGGAAATAAGTGGATTTGAAGATACATTCAAATCTGAAGTTTCCCAATTTTCTAAAGGAAGACAATGTGTCTTGAAGTTCTACACCGTATCCCTAGAATTGGATGGAAATACAATATATGGAAAACAATGGTATGAGGCACTTCATATTGTCTCAATAAACTCATTATACAACAACATCAGCTTAGAAGTTGGAAGAAAAAGCTTCAAGGCTGCAGTATACTCCCCAGAATGGGTCATCACAAGAAGAGCTCTTGGAATTAAAGTCATATAGAGTATTTCAGAGAATCTTCTCAATAAAGGTTTTCAAACCATTTGTGCCGCTGGAAATTGGATACTAGTTACCAAAGGCTCTACCAATGATCCAAGATCAGGATTGCTAGAAGAATTCCACAATGTTCTTACAACCCATAGAGTAATTTGCTCCTCCGCTACAAGACAAGAAACATGCAAATTGATTGGGTGCCATACAGAATTCAAGATGTGACAGCATAAACTGACAGAAAGATAAAGAGACGTAAGCAATGACGTCTGCAACCATTATCAAGACTGTCGGCAAGATCTCAGCCGTCAAATAAAAAGATAGATCAAGTGAATATAAATCAAAGTTAGGATTTCCTTATCTGAAGGAATCTTATCTTTTCACTCGTTTTGGTGTGTATAAATAGAGATTGCTTGTAATAAGAAGGATCATCGAAAAAACAATAGTCAAAGTGAGAAAGAGTGTCTGAAAAACATTCAGTGTTGTAATATGAGTGCTTTCGGTGTACTAAGTATGAAAAAATAAACCCATAAAGGGGAAATAAAACCTCTTCTTTCATAAAACATAAATTGTATTTTGTTTTGAGCTTATTACATTTCTTTACTCCCAAATCCTTCAAAATCAACTATCATTCTATAAGTCGTAGTGAATTTTTTGCTGGAGATCGAAGCTTGTTACCCGTTGGTGTCCATATAGGCAGAAGGCCGTTAGGACTATTGAGGTGTTAAAGCTGATTGAGGAAAAAGAAGACGAGTCTTAGAAGAATCCTATAGATCTTTATTGAAGACGAAGGAGATAAAGATAGGTAATAAACTTTACTCAAAATATTTTGTGTATTATGATTTTAGAATGGATTTTAAAGTACTCTTGTTTAAAAATCAATATTTGATGAAAACAGTTGTTAAAATTGATTATAAAAATTGTTTTTCCAAAAATAAAAAATCTATATAAAATCATGGATGATAATTCTGATAGTGATACTAGAAGAGCATTTGTTCATGCATATAGTTTTTGCAGTTGCTTTGACGGTGATACATCAGATAAAAATTTTATACATATAACCAAGCAATATTTGAATATTAGAATGAGAAAATTAGTAAAGGATCATGCAGATAAACATAAATCAAAAGAAATAGACTGTGATGAAGATTGTAAGAAGACAAATAAAAAATTGAATTTTATAAATAAAGTGATAACTGCTATAGAACAAGTTTATGAGCAAGAAGGATCTTCCGATTCTTAAGGATAAAAATGACCCCAAGAGAATTAAAAATCGAAATAAGAAAATTTTGGATGGAAATTAAGAAAAATAATAAATGGTTGTCCCCAATACTGGGCGTTATTCTATAAAATGTTTGAAAAAGATAATGAGATCCCATCAGATCTTTTAGAAAAAGATTTTAAGCAAATGGAAAATATAAATAAAAAATTAATAGAAAAAATATACCAACGGGAAATAAATGGTTAGAAATGGATCAACTTTTAAAACAACGACGTATTAGAAGAGAACTAGAAAAAATAAGAAAAACAGTAAAATCAAAAATAAATGAATTAAACGAAACTGATAATCCATACATTTATAAAGAACTTGAGATAACTATAATAGCACTAAAAATGAAAGAGAAAGATCTTATAAAAGAAAAAACGTATGATAAACACATGTTATTAAGATTCGAAGAATATCTTAATAATAAAAATAAATTAAAGAAAGAAATAGAATGGACAATAGAAAATATACCTCTTTTCAGTAAACAAAATAAAAAATTTTTAGAATATACTAATGAAGGAATTAGATGGTATCAAAGTATGATAAGAAATATAAATATTTTATTCTCAACATAAATTTAAGGACCAATAAAAATAGATAAGAAAAATAAAAGGATAGGGACTAAAAAGTGATAAAAATAAAGGCTATAAGGATAAAATGGTCATTCTACCACAAAAAGACATGAAAAATCACATAAAAAGCACGTATGCTACAATTGCTACCTACAAGATTTTCTATGCAACTTTTCTAAAAATATAAGATTTTCTATATGAATTTTTAAAACATAAGATTTTTTGTGTTTATTTCCAATAATACAAGGTTATGATATGAGTGTATATAACTCTTTTTATTAGTCCATGCCTTGACCCAAAATTTGAGAAACTTATTTGACAGTTACTACAGTAGCGTAATTGAGCTCCGGTGGTGGCGATCGTGCCTTCTACAGCTACCCCATCGGCGGCCACATTACCGCCACCACAAACCAGGTAAAGCTTTAGGGCGATTTTACATTTACCGATTTACTATAAACGAGTTTTGATGATGATGCGGATTGATCGTGTAAAACTTAGGGCAATTTATATTTAATACTCTAGGTTTTGGTGGTTGGTAATTTCTCGAACTATAAGGGGAGTTAGCTCGAACATTTCCCCTTTTCTTTGTCTTACTGCCACCAGAAATCGAGTTAATTTTAGGGTGATCTCCATCTACTATCCCTGAGTTTTGATGATTTCTCTTATTGGGTTTCAATGGGTTACTGGGATTTATGGGAGTTGTTCTGTAATTGTTGTTTTTGGTTTTTAACAAATTATTTGAAATCACGAGCTACAGGTTAAAACCCTAAATGTTAATGAAAAACTTAAATTGCAGTTGTCCAAATTTAATTTCTCAATCTAAATATGGTGAAGTTATGTGATTAGCTTTGAGAGTTAGTCTTGTGATTTTGCTCATATGTTTCCTTTTCCTAATTGATAGACAATAGCATTTCATGTTTTAATGGCTCCTTCTATAAAATTGTATTCACCTGCATGTTGGTTGTTGTTTATGATTCTGAATTATGAGAAATTCAGTTTACAAAACAATGTAAAGTGTCAAAGAGTACAATAAAATGATTATAGAGGGAATTAATCTCTCACTACTTAATTTCTCGTGAGTTTCAAAATATGAGTTGATTGGTTGAGAAGTAGAAGGAAGGTGAGTTCTGCAGATTTTCAGCAAAAATGCTTAAAAAGGAAGAGAAATCTTACTTTCTGAAAATCAAACATGGCATTTAATTGCTATTAACTTATCCTTCTAAGCTAGGGAACCAGCCTAATGCCAACATCGGTCACCCATCGCCAGCCCCCACCACAACGCTGCCACCTGTACATAGCCACTGCTTGTCACCACTACTTCTCCCTGCCTTCGATCGCCGAACTTTAGGTTTTTTTCATGGAGGACTGGGCAGGCTTCCACGTTGAGATTCTTGTTTCTATTCTTGAAAAGGTACGCTTAATTGAGGATTTCTTGTCTTTTGGGTGTGTTTGCAAATCATGGCACGCAGCTTCTCGCTACAAACTGCAGTATCTGCGCCCTCAAATTCCATGGCTGATGTTGCCCAACGGAGATAATCATCAAAAAATCTACAGCATCTGCAGAGACAATATGCTAAAGAGGAATCTATATGCCCCTGAGATGTCCTATAGAAAGTGCATCGGATTAAACTACGGATGGGTCCTCACAACTTCTCTAACAGGGAAGATGAATTTGGTCCATCTGCTTTCTCAATCTCAGATTCAACTTCCTAATCAGGAATTTCACTATTTTTGCGGGCAGGAGATTGCGGCACTGTCTGCAAATCCGTCAGAATCCTCATCGGATTTTGCAGTGATGATAACTAATTGTAGAGGCTCTTACCTGAGGTATTGGAGACCAGGAGACCCACAGTGGACAGAAATCGAAAATGCAGGCCACGAGTACCGCGATCTGATACATTTCCAAGATCAGTTTTATGTCCTAGACCGCGGCGGAAGAGTTTTGATTTTCAATGTTTCCAATCCTCAAGAATGCACCATCTTGGATCTAAAGTTACCTCATCACCCCGTCGGGTATATTGTGGAATCTAATGGCTACTTACTATTCGTTGCTCGAGGTATTGACTTTTACAGTTATCAAAGTTCAGAAGAAGAAGCAAAAATAATAGAAAATTCGGAAGGAGAAGAAAGTTCAGAAGACGAAGAAGAAGATATAATAGAAAATTCCGAAGGAGAAGAAGAAGTTGGAAGTGTTTACCGAAAGTACTATCATTATACAATTGGATTTTTAGTGTATAAATTGGATTTGATCAATGCAGAGTATGAAGAGATCGAGAGTTTGGGAGATTATGCCATCTTTGTTGGGCACAACACTTCAGTTTCATTGGATTCCTCTGAATTCCCAGGATTGTTCAAGTCTAATCATATTTATTTTACTGATGATTTCAGATTTACGGATCAGATTGGTTGTTCGGGAAAGGGCATGGGTTCCTACAATTTGGAAGATACTGAAATTACAAGATTTAAGGTTCGCACTAAGTTGTTGAGGCGATATCTGCCGTTTTGGTTCATAGACTCCTTATGATATAATATAATAGATATGGTTAGAAAGTGTTTGGTAGCCTCCATTAGGACCTATTAGACTGATTAAGCCAACTTAATTTGCGTTTGGTACGCCGCATTAATGTAGTCGGCCAACGCAACTCTGTGAAATTTGTTGTCTGTTGATTTAGTTCTAGTTTGTATTGAAACATTAAGCAGAGTGTGGATATTGGTAAATTCTGTTTGCAGAACACTATTTCTGAAGTCTGAACTTGTTTTGAGTGGTGTCTTGAGCATAACTGGTGATTTCAAATGCGAGGCAATGGTGATGTCAAGTCTTAATCCTCTGGAAGGTTTATGTATAGACTATGATGCACATATACGGATATCATACAGTGCAGGGTTTTTGAATTTTTCTTGTAAGAAATGTCGAAGTGTCCGACACGTCACAAAATGATGATACTTTTAGAATCGTGTCCATTAGAGTGTACACAATATGCTAGTCATGCTCGTCTTTGATAACGTGACTACTCTTTCCTTTATAAAGATTTACGGTGTGTCTAATAGCTTTATAAAGGAAGAAATAATTGAAAAGTGCTCTTAGCTTCGTAAATGTATCCTATAATTTGTTTTAATCTGCCCAATCAAACATGAATATGAGATATTAAGGATTAATCCAGACCCAAGTCAAATTCCAATACCGAACAAAACTCCATTGTCATAAATGAACTTAGTTAATGGCCCCAAACAAGATTAGTCGAAAAATTAATGTCCACTACCAAATACTTATTGTTTTGGTTTGGTTTATTTACACTCTTTTATGGTAAAGTGTTATGAATTTAAAATTAACTTTTAATACAATTTTGGTGTATTTTCAACGTTGTCTTATATAATTAATGTGATATTATCTATTTTAGTTGCATTATTTTTATTAGCACGAGTGCTATCGAGTTAGGGTGGGTAACCCCAAATCCGAGAAACAACACAATTAATGAATTAATTCCTCACTTGAAGTTGCTAAGTTTATCCCCGCAATAATCATTTCCATTTTGCCCGAAGCTTTTTTTCTTATGATGTTGAAATGTTAGTACCTAGAATCACGTATCTCTTGCACATAAATATATAAATATAAGATTGAATAATTATAATTTATACCAACTTATATAAAAATTATTACAAACTCCATTCTCAAGACTTTCAAATATTATAAATTGCTTCATTCCATTAAAATTCACTTTATTTTATGAGTAATTGATCATTTCATTTTATGAATTTATAAATAAAAGTATATATAGAATAATTTTATGTATGATTAATTATAAATAATCTTATACAAAATTATAATAATTTATTATAAGTTTTATATTAATATATTACATAATTATATTATAATACTCTAAAGTATTCTAAAATATTTCAGGGTAAATCAATAACTTTATACAAATTAAAAGTGATTATCAACTTTTCTCTGACAACACTCAACTGATTATTTTTCTGTTAATCACTTTTTTTTACAAACACTCGCTGTTTTTACTATTTCAATTTTTTACCGCTTTCAGTTGTGCTTCTATTTCTATTTATGGAGTAGAGTTTGCAAACACCCCCTAATTATATTAAGATTAATGAATATTTACAGTTTGGCCCCTTGATTATTGGTATTTTTCCTTTGGCCCCAAATGTTTCTCTTATATCTAGTTTTTGGGCTTTTTATTAGTCCCCGCCTTTGACCCCAAAATTTGAGAAACTTATTCGACAGTTACTACAGAAGCGTATTTGAGCTCCGGTGGTGGCGATCGCCCTTTTCGACAGCCACCCCATCGGCGTCCAGCGTCCTCATTGCCGCCACCACAAACCAGGTAAAATTTTAGGGCGATTTTACATTTACTGTGCACGAGTTTTCATGATGATGATGCGGATTAATCGTGTAAACTTAGGACAATTTATGTTTACTACTCCAGGTTTTGGTGATTGGTAATTTCTCTAACTATTTCGAGAGCTTGTGCTATTGCCCATTTGTTCATCTTACTGCCACCAGAAATCGAGTTAATTTTAGGGTGATTTCCATCTACAGTCCCTGAGTTTTGATGATTTCTGTTATTGGGTTTTCAAATTTTCAATGGGTTACTGGGATTTATGGGAGTTGTTCTGTAATTGTTGTTTTTTGTTTCTAACAAATTATCAAAAATCATAAGCTACAGTTTGAAACCCTAAACCCTAAATGGTAATGAAAAACTTAAATGGTAGTTGTCCAAATTTCATTTCTCAATCTCAGAAATACGGTGAAGTTATGTGGTTACCTTTGAGAGTTAGTCTTGTGATTTGCTCATGTATTCCCTTTTCCAAGTAATTGATAGACAATATCATTTCGTGTTTTAATGATTCCTTCTATAAAGTTCTATGCACCTGCATGTTGGTTGTTGTTTATGATTCTGAATTATAAGAAATTCAGTTCACAAAACAATGTAAAGTGTCAGTATAAGAAACTGATTGCAGAGGGAATTAATCTATCAGGACTTAATTTCCTCATGAGTTTCAAAATATGAGTTGATTGGTTGAGAAGGTAGAATGAAGGTGAATTCTGCAGATTTTCAGCAAAAGTGCTTAAAAAGGAAGAGAAATCTTACTTTCTGGAAATCAAACATGGCATTTAGTTGTTATTAACTTATCCTTCTAACTTGCTTCTTTTTATTTCTAGGGAACCAGCTACCACCACCACAACGCAGCCAACTCTACATCGCCACTGCTCGTCACCACTACTTCTCCCTGGCTTCGATCGTAGAACTTTAGGTTTGGATTTTTCATGGCGGACTGGGCAGGCCTCCATGTTGAGATTCTCGTTTCAATTCTTGAAAAGGTACATTCAATTAAGGATTTTGCGTCTTTTGGGTGTGTTTGCAAATCATGGTGCGAGGCTTCTCGCAAACTGCAGTATCTGCGCCCTCAAATTCCATGGCTGATGTTGCCCGACATAGATAATCACCAAATGATCTACAGCATCGGCGAAAACAATCAGCTGACGAGGAATCTATGTGTCCCGGAGATGTCCGATAGAAAGTGCATCGGATTAAATTACGGGTGGGTCCTCACAACTTCTCGAACAGGGGGGATGAATTTGGTGCATCCCCTTTCTCGATCTCAGATTCAACTTCCTGATCAAGAATTTCACTATCTTTGCGATCAGGAGATCGCGGCACTGTCTACAAATCCATTGGTATCCTCATCGGATTTTGCTGTGATGATTACTAATTGTGGAGGCTCGAGACTGAGGTATTGGAGACAAGGAGACCAACAGTGGACAGAAATCGAAAATACAGAATACGACTACTGCAACCTGATACATTTCCAAGATCAGTTTTATGTCCTAGATCATGGGGGCAGTGTTTCGATTATTAGTGTTTCCAATCCTCAAGACCGCACCATCGTGGATCTAAAGTTACCCCAACACCCCGCCGAGTATATTGTGGAATCTAATGGCGACTTACTATTTGTTGCTCGAGGGATTGACTTTTTCAATTATCAAAGTTCAGAAGATGAAGATGAAGAAGAAAGTTTAGAAGACGAAGATGATATAATAGAAAATTCAGAAGAAGAAGTTGGAAGTGTTCGCGGAAAGGACTATCATTATACAATTGGATTTTTAGTGTATAAATTGGATTTGGTCAATGGAAACTATGAAGAGATCGAGAGTTTGGGAGATTATTCCATCTTTGTTGGGCACAACACTTCAGTTTCACTAGATTCCTCTGAATTCCCAGGATTGTTCAAGTCTAATCATATTTATTTTACTGATGATTACAGATTGAAGGAACAGGTTGATTGTTCTGGAAAGGACATGGGTGCCTATAACATGGAAGATGGTGAAATTACAAGATTTAAGGTTGACACTAAGTTGTTGAGGCCAAATCCGCCGTTTTGGTTCGTACACTCTTTCAACGTGTTTACTTCGTAGGATTAAAGATGACTAGATGAATAATTTACTTAAACTTATGTGTACTAATACTTTTGTAAGTTGGAGGTTGATGGCAGACTCGAGTTTATATTGGATAGATCGTCATGTCCCACCACTCATCATCCTGTTATTGATTTGTCTCATTTCACTGAAAAAATAAAGTAAACATGCCGTTTATGCGTAGCTTAACGATTCGATTAGTACTCGGTATACAATTACTAGTATAGATACGGAGGAAAAAGTGTGATTAGAACTTGGTATATAATTAATATTGATAAGGAAAATGTGTTTTACACTGATTTGATCTCATTTGAACTAATATTGTTCACACTTGAAACTAGTTATGTTATTTTTATTAGGAGCAGTACAATAGAGTTAGGGTGGCTAACTCAAAATCAAGAAAACGACACAATTAATTACTCCCTTTTGTCCTGCATATATGTTTATGTTATTGAAGTTCCTAAATCCTAAGTTTATCCCCACAATAATCATTTCAATTTTGCCCGACTGTATTTAGAAACGAGTGTACTATCATTTTTTTTCCCCATATTTTGGATAAGTTTGGGCCCTATTATATATATAACTTATAAGTCCTTTTTGTTGCATTTATTATTTTGTCACGAATGACACTCAAAGTCTTTGATTGTACTCATAATCATAAGTGAAGAGAAAAGAATGAAGCCTCTCATGTATTGTTCTTTTATATATTAGGGTAAACACGATGGATTAAAATGATCAAATATAAGTGATGAGAAAGAATGAATCCTATCATAAGTCGCATATTTTTCTTTCCACATCAGGGTTAACACAATCGATTAAAACGACTAGTCGATCATTTCGTTGAATTATAAATACCTTGAATGACGACTTCCATATTTGTAAATATAATGGGGATCGATGCTCGCATGATCCTTTCTAGATCTCGCTCGTTTTCACCTTCTCTTTTTCTCGTCCATCTTGATATTTTATATATAAATTTATTCAATTAGTAAGAATGATTACAACTAATCCACTTTGGATATTGACTTTATAACCGAAACCCTTTGTCCCCAATATCAAGATCATGTGGAAAAAGAGTTAAGTTTTCTTGTCATTTTTACTGTGCATGTGGGTGAGAGAGATGTGAAATGAAAGCAAAGTGAAAGAGATTAATGAATGAGAAACAAAAGAATGTGCATGGTGGGCTCTCTCTCTCACAGAGAGACTACACTTTTGGTGCATGAAATTAAAACTAAAGGGCTCGAAAGACACTCCCACTTTTGTTTTAAATTTTGCAAAATCACGCAAGTGGTAGTGGAACCTGCACCATAAAACCCTAATTCCATACAAACAAAACTTCATGGGTAAAACTGATCAAAAAGAAAAGAAATTATCATGTGCAGCTAGGCAGACAAGGAAACACCATATAAGAGGGCTTTGTGATTTATCTTCTCTCTTGTTACTGTCATGGCCCGCCTCTCTTCTCTCTTGGAATCAATCATAACCTGTTATCTACTAACACGGACAATAGCGATACAAATACAGCACGGATACAACGATATAGATTTTTTATTAAATTTTTTATTTGAGGAAAGTCGGACACCACACATAGGACAAAATGATATTTTTAGAAGTGTTTATGTATCATATATCATAGCACTCTCTTTTTCTCACACTTTATCACTCTCAATAATAACGCTCGTATCGGATATAGTATCTAACACGACACGATATGATAATATTTTTTAAAATGTTTATGCATCATACGTGCCCTCTCCCCCACACACACAAAAAAAAAAATTACCATTTTAATTTACAGATTAATTTAAATAAATTGAGTACTTTAATTTTTCTTAGGAGGTGATGAAATTTTAAAAGCTTAAAAAGTAAATGTAGTTAATTTAAAGATCTTAAAGAATAAATATTTACATAATCTACAATTTAGATACGATAAAACATAATTTACATAAAATAAGCCCTATTCTCACAAAAGTCAACCCTAGTGAAAAAAGGTCAGCCCTAGTGTCGTTTGGGTGAAGGGAGTTGTGGTGGTGGGAAACACATTCGAGTGTTAAAATTTTTTTGTAGGGTTGTTGGCAAGAAATTGAACTATCCGCATAAAAGGCACCACATTAGGGTTTTTATTACTTCTCAGTTCTCATCCCTTTTCCCAATAGATCTAATTAATGAATT
>JBBMKE010283304.1:0-13869 GCA_037834125.1 Lippia alba | reverse complement strand
AATTTGGCCGGGATTAGGGTAACGGGTCGGGTTCCGGGCAAACTTTAAGGGTCCAAACAAGTTCCAACATAAAATCCGAGCACACAAGCACGTTCATAACACGTAAAACTAACACATACTCAAAATTCACAAATTTCCGAATTAAACACATAAGGTATCGGCAAGCAAACATGTAAGTCATGCGCATTCAAAATTCACATATTTAAATTCATAATCAATCAATTAGTACAAATCCAAGAAGGGATTAAAATAATACGAATAAATAAGAAAATACGCAATTAAGTATAAATTTAAATGCGCAATTAATGTCTCATAGCCTAAACCCGAATGGATGAAAATCCGGGGCGTTACAACCTTCCCCCCTTAAAAGGAATTCGTCCTCGGATTCCCTACCCGACTAGGTAACCAGTAGGGAAACCCCGTCCCACAAACTAAAAGTGAGAACCCCATCTCGAAACAACAATGAGAGAATCCTCGTTTCTCGAACAGCAAAGAGAGAACCCCGTCTCTCCACAGGCAAAGAGAGAACCCCGTCTCTCCTCAGGCAAAGAGAGAACCCCGTCTCTCGACAACAAAGAGAGAACCCCATCTCTCAACAACACAAGCAAAGCAAGAGGATCTCCAACATCCTCGAGCAACTCACCACAAAAGGAAACAAGCAGAAAGAAATAAAGTAACAATCAACTAACACAGTTCAACAATCATACGAAAGGCAAATAATTCACTTAATGATCAAAACATATGGCGAAGTAATTTATCTGATATAAATTGAGTGTATGCATATGCCATGAATGTTCGATGTACCGTTCACCGAAGTCACGAGATTCAGAGTCCATATATCCTTGCCAAGTGTACGATATCATCCTATCTGGGTCAACTCTCAATTGCTTTTCCCTTCGGAAAGAGATACTCCAATGAATAAAAGACGCACTCTCGATCGATCCTTCATCTACTTCGTTACCCTTTTTCCACTGAACCCCGGCCTTCGAAAACGTCATTGCCGCCCACCACTTCCTTTCCCAATAGCAGACCCGGAATCCACAACATACATACTTCCACTCACTTGATCATTCGCCTCCAAATTTTCGCTTTCTACTTTCTCCACTTCCGTTCATTCTGAAAATTCTTCTTGGGCTTGACAGAGGACTCCTACTAGCATACTTCCTTCAACAGGATGGATCAAGACTCAAGGTTCATCACCTAATTAGTAGCCGGATTGAGTCCTCTTTGCTAAATTATGAAAGACTTCATTGATATGTCGGAGGTTTTGGTCAAAATCCTAGCTTCTTCTCTTGATGATTGGATTTTCCTTACTCAATACCCTTCTTTCGAATTCTTGAAATTCCTTTAAGCTCTTTCTCGGTTTCAAAGCTCTTCACCCTTGTAGAGTTTGTTACTCATTTGTTCTTGCATTCTCGTCACTTCTACTAGGGAGTCCTGTTCGAACACGACCGTGACTTCAATTCATTCCCCCGGTATTGCTTCCCCCCTTAAAAAATCTCTATCTTCATCTATTGAACCCACTCCATTGTTACTAAGAATTTTCCACTCCATCAACTTAGCCTCTTTTCCCATCCTTAACCTTCGGCTTTGCTTCCCTCGAACCTCAATATTCCCCTTCTTCCCTTTTTACTCATACTTTGCAGTCCCTAAAATTTCTTCTTACTATGACTTGAACGCGATTCAGTTGAAATAACACTTTATAGATGATTTGATGGTAAGGACCTATCAAGTAAACACTAAATAATGCATGTTGGGTTAAGATGTCAATGTACGTGGCACACATTCAACCAATTAAAAAAGTAACACACTTAAATAACTAATACAAATTGAGATCACGCGCATATAAGGTAAGAAAATTTAAATAATTTAGAACGATGCATGGTGCACGTGTTATGAATGTGTTAAACCTGTCACCGTAGTTGGATAGGCTCTAGCTTAGCAATTATCTGTCGTGTCTCCAATTGTGCATTGTCTCGAATTGTTGATCACTTCTTGTTTACCTACGGTCTTCGAAATCCTCGGAATCATCTTGTATCATCTCGTGTGTTCCCATAGCCCAAACTTCCCTACAATGCAGAATTAGTATCTTAACTTCATCTTAGGGATTAATCTCCATTTGGCATCCCGAACATTTATCTTGTCGTCCCCTATTTATTCTTGTGACCTCTACGTGATGGTGTGGCTTGTCTTCTAAGTGTTTATTCTCGAGCACGAGAGTTCCATTCAAGAGCTCCTTGCCTTTCTTTACCATCTCCATTTGTAGCTCTATATTCCTAACCTCACCCCACAACACGACAATTCCGCTTGGATCTGGAATAGCTCCAACTCTCCAAAGATAAACCCCCAGCGTCATTGCCTTTCCAAAATTTACATCAACCAAGTCAATCGGCTTCCTTCGTCTCCATACTGATTTTAACCCTCGTATTCAAGCACATCTAGAGTTCCCTTTTCTTTGTCTCTTCCTAAAGGTCCACCATCCCCAATAAAGCTTGAGAACTTCCCACGATTTGGCTTCATATCTGTGCTTCTATCACCTCCCAGATTTAAATATATAACTCCATGAGATTCGATTATTCTAGTAAGCTGTAAGCATTGCACCTCCCCCTATATCTTGTTGATCACCACCGGCTTCAAGTAGAATCTACAACTTCACAATTTCGAAATATCCATCCAGAATCCCATCGTTCAGTCCATAAATTGATTGAAGAAAACCCGCAAAATTCCAAATCCTTGTACATTGTTCCTTCACGAAGTCCTACATCCCTCACACCAGAGAAGACATGAGATAGCTTATTGTCGTGATAGAAATTGGCCAGAGTTTAATATCCATTTCGTACCTTTAACTCACAACTCATATCTAATATAATGCATGAGGTTAAATGTGCTCATGCCACGTAATCAATCAACGAGGACCAATTCAATATAGAATGCAACAAATAGGCCAACAAGGCTCAAAAGAAATGCATTCAAGGGTCAAAAACAATGCAATGCACACCTTGACAAGTAATTCCTAAGCCGTGCGACCTAAACTTGACACAACACGACACTTGAACCCCGGTTTTGCAACCTTGGGCTCTGATACCACTTAAAGATGTAACACACCAACATAGGGCGCCACATCCCCCGCACTAAGACCCAGACCCAGTCATGAAATGGAGAGTCAAAGCCGAGTCCGAATCAAAGCGAACGGAAAACCAACACGCACGCTACGCTAGGCGGGCTAACCCTTGAACCAATTAAAACCAACTCACAAAACTCCAATTGAAAGCATAACAAGTGGAAGAAATATCATAAATCATGCACGGTGAGCTACGAGCCCCAATAACAATTCATTAATCACAATTAAACATGGCCTTCGCAGCCTCAAATGCAATAAACATTTAAATATGCAATACATTAATGATAATAATAATAGCATGAGTGTGTGATGCAAGACCGTCTAGCTAGACCCACTAGACTCTAGTTTTCCCACCTAGCGTTCCACACCTGCAAAGCTGAAAACAATCCGGGTTCAGTCTATAGGAGACTGGTGGGTATAAAATGGGGCTTAATATAATAATAAGACATTATTTAAACACCCCCACATGCAAGTCCTAATCCCGCTCAAGGTTTGGAAAATATTTCCCAAGTGGGTAAAACAAATAAAACAATGATCGGTATTATGACTATCCAATTTATTCATTCAATCATGTGGCCAATACGTGAGCCCCGGTGGGTAGGGCTTCAATCTCCATCCATCTCCTTTTTTGTGTGCATTACTCATTCATTCATGCGTTCATTAGTGTTCATGCATCAATCATACATTTATTAACGATTGTTCAATCATTAACATTGCCATTATCATTCATGCGTTCATTAGCATTCATAATCATTCATGAACATTAACATGCATTCGTACATAGCACCTACTCCTTACTCCAGTGACGGTTCGGGTAGCGGGCCCTTACCGTCCAATCATGATGGCTAGAGGGGTCCATGAAACCCCAAAAGCCCAGTTCTCCTTTCCCACCAAACCTCCTAGCGGGTTGGTTACGCCGTAATTGGTGTAACTAGTGTGTAGGGATCTTCGTCGGCCCTTACCTTCCCAGAGCCCCCATAAAGTGCATTCATACCTCGCCAACAATCATTAGGTGGTTAACAAGGAAAAGAGAAGGGCTATAGATTAAATCAATGACTCATTATAAAAGACTCGATATATATATATATATACATATTTCTTTGTCTTAAATATTGCACGTTGGGATAAATCGGGTCGTTTTAACTAATAGAAGAGAAACCCACCTTTGCTCTTACCAACAACCACGAAAATAAGGGAGTGCCCTGAGAACCCGACAAGTCTCCGCCCTGGAGAAACTGTACAAAAGACATATGTGTATTCGTGAGACTCAAGACTCCATATGAACCAAACATGATGCACGGCTATGCATTTTCATGGTATGAAGTGCATAAGAGGTGATAACATGTCATGGGAACGCATTAAGGCACATAATCAATCATTTCATTCATTCTTGAAGCGTTCATATCATTCAAGCTTGTGCCTTTCATAATTCATTTCAAAATAATCCATAAATTTCCAAACAATGATCATAACATATAATTCAACATGTCTACAACTCACACGAATCATAAAGGAAGGATAAAGCATGCATTTAGGGTTCATATTTCAAGAATCAACTCATTCATGCGCATATAAGAGCAACGAAGGCATGCAGACTCATATCTTTCACATAACACGTTAAATGAATCCATAAATTTCACAAAATGGACATAACACATCATATAACATTTTAGGATCATAATCGGGGTGGGAAATTACGAGAAAAATGGAAAGAAATACAAGAAGAAGCTCCGAACGTGACCTTTGCCAAATCTGACAGTTTTCCCACAATACGCAAGCTGCGGTAAAATGAGTATATCTGAAGATTGAGAAGTAAAAAATGGGTTTTGTTTATGGGAGATGAAAATGGACACATAGATCTTTCCAGAAAGGTATGGCAAGAATCGTAGTTCAAATCGAGGTGAAAATGGCGTAGGTGCGAATTTGGACGAATGCATTTTCCGGCGGAGTGTCCACACAAAAAGTAATTGGGTATAACTCAAATATAGAAATGATATTGAGGTGAAATTAACGGGAGATTAAAGTAGACTTAATGAAATTTCTGTGGTTAAAATTTCAGGTCATTTTGAGCACAAACAAAGGTTGCACAGCCGCGCAAATATTGGCCTGAAAATCTGATCGGCCGCACGGGAATAAAAATTCCAAATCTCGAACTTTCCTCCCGACTTTGTAGTGTAAAATCCGCACGGCCGCGTGGACTCCCCTGGTCCAACACGCAGCAACAACAACAAACTCCTCCAAATCAAACTCAACACATTCCCAGCACATTGAGGCATGAACCAACACCAATATATGACTAAAAACACTTCAAGACATGCAAAGAATCGATATCCAACAAGTAAAGTGGCAAGAGATGGCATGAATGATGTTTTCTCCAAGATTTCATATGAGATGCATTAATGGCAAGTCATGGATGCTTCAAGAATCATGCAATATGGTTCCATACAATCAAGAAGGAAGCTCTAAGGATCAATTTCCCTACCAGAAACTCCAGAGAAACCAAAGAAATAGGCATGATCACATTCTTGGGTTCAAACCCTCACATATGAACATATATTCAAAACTCATGCAAACCTTGATGATATTATGCATACAATAGCTTAAATGAAAGAGGGAATCATGCCATGAAGAAATCTATACTCACATGTCAAGGTAAGGAAGGGATCAAGGTGATAGATGAAGATGAAAGTTGAAGAAGATGATGAATAGTGCCATTTTGCCTCTTCTCTCATGGGTCACGATTTTCTGCTGAAATTTGGAGGGTTTGGGAGATATTTTTGGAGTGAAAAAGGTTAAGGGCTGATAGTATATTAATTAAGGGGAAATTTGGTTTTTGTTTCACCCAATTTGGATTTAAAATGAAATAGTTATAGGCTTTTTAGTGTAGGGTGGTAGTCATGGCTGAACTTAAGGGTCCGATTAGGTTCCGGGAGGGTTTCGAGGGTTCAAATGAGATTCAAAACACATACCGAGCATACAAACACATTCATAACACATAAAAGTAACACATACTCGAATTTCACAAAATTCAAAATTAAACACATACGGTTTCGACAATCAAACATATCGAACATGCCTATTTACGTTCAAGTAACCAAGTTCAAATTCAATCAAATAATTCATAAGAAAATTGAAATAATACAATGTAAATAAGGAAATACGCAATTAAATGTAAATTTAAAATGCGCACAAAGTGTCACATAACCTAACCCTCGAGCAGTGAATCTGAGAGTAGATTCTTTTAAGAAGGGACGATTGTAACGCCCCGTACTTCCAAATATATAGAAGATAGATAGAAGATATATAGAAGATAGATCCAAGAGAATAAAAGGATTATCACAAAAGAGTGCATAACAATGTACTAAAAAGAGTTTAGTATGGACAGTGAAATTGCAACGCCTCATATTTCCAAATGTCCAGATACGCTCGCCACGCGTGTGAGTTTTCGAGATTCAGGATTTATTTAATTCTTTTAATTACAATTTGCATGTAATTGGCTAATTAAATATGAAACAAATTAAATTGGACTTAATTAGCATAATTAAAATTGTGACGCCCTAACGTGGGCCATCCACATCCCCCGCACTTAGACCCAAACTCACATATGAAATGGACCTCCATACATGAGCTCAAATATAAGATAATAGAGACCTAGACACGCACACACTAGGCTAAGCGGGGCTAACCCTGAATAGAGTACGCAAATAAATAAGCCTATATGCGGAAGCAACTCAGGATCAAACAAAGCTATCATATAAACAATGGCTTCGTGCCTAAAAGATACAAATATTCACATTCTTCAAAAGTATACATAAACGAACTCATATACATGCTAGCAAGAGTAACCAAAATAAGTACAAATGATGCAACTCAACCTACACTAGGAAGACCACAAAGACTCGAAGACTTCTCCGCCTAGCTCGAGAACCCTATAACTAAAAGATGCGAAGAAACGAGGGTCAGTCTACCCACTTGACTGAGTGAAGGGGCAACACACACCATGTAAGGTACATATAAAGAGCAAAGTATAGATTCAAAAGGGCCAATCATGAACCGAGTCGGGTTTTGCAAGCCAAACGAGTTTTGAAACAAAAGGGATACATATAGGTATAAGAAATCCCAACTCATTTCACAATTACCGAAAGGGAAACATAAAACCAGGCGAGAACGGGTATCCTTCAACCTCTTGGACTCATAAACATATAAAGACATAATTCAATCCTCTCAACACCTTGGTGATCGGGTAGCGAACCCATTTCACCCACAGGGATTCATATACACTCGGGGTAGCTAGCCCACGAAGTGCCTTCCCTGGTTATTCACCGAGGGCTTAAGATCACATGCCTTACAACCGCACGTATGTCTCAAATGGAAAGTGCACAGGGGTCATAGCCGTTGACCCCCATGGTCATCCCGGGATCTCCCTTACCCACAATCCGAGGGCCCAAAAACTCATAAAATCATACCGATTCCCATCTTTCAAGGCAAACTAGCTAAACTCAAATAGAAACATACTTGGACTCAAAACAAGCTCATATATGCTTCGTACTTATACAATTTTCATAAACCCCAAAGATGATTCACAAAATTAAACTCGTATTATAAGTACTCACATTTATACATACTAGAGGTATACCACATGCGGGATTCAAAACCAATTCATATTAAGGCCATAGGTTTCATATCTATACAACCTAACCCTCACCTTAAAGCAAAAAGGGCAAAACGAACGGATCGGAGCGAGCAAAGGTCACCTAAACCTCGGGTTCCTTGACTTTCGGAGGAGGAGCTGAAACAAAAGATACAAACCCAAGACTTAGACTCAATTATTTACCAAATAGACGCTCGGCGATGCATATGAATGCAATGAAGTGCAATGAGACGCATAAACGTACTAAAAACGCATAATGAACCATATCTCCAATATGTGCATATAAAGCATACCAAATTCGAATACAATCAAGATGAAACACATATAATCATGTTATAACAAGTTAGGGATCATATTGGAGGTGGGAAACATGCTTGGAAGGCTTAAGAAACGAAGAAACGATGAAAGAAAGCGACCGGTGGGACTGAGGCAGACCAACAGCCGTTGGAATTTTCTTCTTCATTTCCAACGGTCGTTGATTATTTACAGGAGCACCCTACTATTTAAGGGTGTTCCAACAACCATTGAAAACAATGAACAACAAATCAAAGGCCGTTGATTCCTCTCAGCGGCCCAAAACCCTATTTTTTGCAATTTCCGGCCAAAAACATCACTTAGGCATGCTTAAACCCTTCAATACTCAACCAAATTCATACATAATCAACATAAAATATTAAAGAACATATAAGACACCACATTGCCACAAGAGAACAAGGATTCATACACAAATTGGCAACGAAACACTCAAACGCGCACAAAAGGCCCCAACCGGCAAAGTTGGATTCAAAATAAACTCAAAGCATTCAAAACTCAGGAAATTAATACCAAAACACTTCATACACCTTAATAACACACTAAGGTATGCAAAATCTCAAGTTAGGGGAAACAGGTCAAAGTGATCAAGCCTCAAATCAATCCAAAACTTCAAGTTCGAGCATCAAATCATCAAATATACGCATAAGAACGCAAATGGAAGTCATAAACCAAGAATTCAAGCAATAACTCACAAACCCACATTTCTCATAAATGCACCAAGTTCCCATATCAACTACCAAGTCATAAATGCCGCAATTGATTCAAGAAACCACATTCATATCACCTATATGCACAATTAAGAGCAACAAAAGCAATAGAGATGCATCTATCCATGAGATGCCATGAAACCCTTCAAAATCCCACCATAATCAATCCCAATGATCCCTACAAGTAAATCATGATATGAATGCATATATGAGGTCACAAGAATGCAAGGAATAAGAATACATGCTTACCAAGTGAAGAAAATGCAACAAAAAAGGGTGTTCTTGAGCTTGGGTCAGACAACAATGGAGGGAAAATGGAGCTTGGTTCTTCTTCCTTTCTTTCATGGTGAAAAACGTGAGAGGGAGAGAGAAAAAGGGGAAAATCTGAAAATGGGAAAGAAAAGGGGAAGAAAAGTCTTGGTATGGTATGGCTGTGGGTCCCACAAGTGTGAATTAGATACGTACAAGCATACGGGTCGATATAAGGGTCAAAACGAGGTCATAAAAATACGTGGTTAGTCTCATTGAATCCCATTTACTGAATGGAATGCACGAGGTGTCAGAACTCGATTTCGAGTTCCCTAGCTCAAGAAACGACCTAGGGGCTCAATTAGTTCATAATTACCAAATGACCCTTAAACATGTAAAATTTAACATTTGAGTCCAAAATTAAACACACAAAGGCACAAAACCAGTACAAATCATACAGAAAAGTCCAGAACTCAAATAGACCTCATTAAACATGCTCAGCAACCAAAATCACAAAATTACACGTTACGCGATTAACAAATAATTCAAATAATTCAAATTGTTCAAATTAATCAAATAAGCATATAAATATGAATGTTATGCAACAAATAATTAGGGGTGGGCATTCGGTAAAACCGCACCGAACCGAACCGAAAGTTCGGTAAATCAAAAATTCGGTACACCAAAAATGCCTACCGATTACCAAACCGAACTTCTCGGTTCAGTTCGATAAAAACCGAAATTATTTCGGTACGGTTCAGTTAAAAACCGAAATACCAAAAGTCGGCTGAAAATTAAAAAAAAAAAGTCTAAGCAATTATCACCTTAATTGCTAGAGATGCTGGAAAAAAGAGTGCAGAAAGACCCATACCCACCGCCATCACCCCCACAACCACCACCTTCTGTCCCATTTCCACACCCAAGCCTTACATTACCTCAAATCCACTAATAAAGCATAAAGATCTAGTCCCAAATGATCCAAGAAATTCAAACATATCAAATAAGAATCTCATCTGAAATAAACCTTAAAAGAAAAAAAGAACTAACAAAGAGAATTGGGTAAGAGGGAAGATAGAAAGACATGCGAAGAGTGTGGAGCGCGGCTGGAACGGCGGCGATGGCGACGGCGGGAGGGCAAGGCACAGGTGGCAGTGCTGGGGTTTTTTCTCTCCTCCCAATTCCCAAACCCAGAAAGATTTGTATTTTTAATCTTAATGTGAATGTGTTTGGAAGATGTAATTATTAGTTTTACAACTTATGACGTTTTTACTAAAAGCCAAACAGCAACACAACTTTTTAAAGGAAAAAAACTAAGTTTTATTTATACATATATAATATTATATTTGTTTATTAATAAATATAATTCGGTATTCGGTACGGTAAATCGAATCGAATTATCGAAATCGAACCGAATACCGAAATTTCAGAAAAAAACATAACCGAATACCGAACCGAAATTTCGGTTTGGTAATCGGTACCGACCGAAATTTCAGTTTCGGTAGGTTCGACCGGTTTTACCAAATTGTGCCCACCCCTAAAAATAATTATGAAAAATAAATGCAAAATAGTAATTAAACTCACACGTGGTACAAACCTGTATGTGTGAAGAAACGGGGTGTCACAAGAAATATCTTGAAAACCACTTTTGGGATTATAGCTTGCATGAATGTGATTCAATTCTATCGTATGATATACTTATGCCCTATTTCGTACCCACCATTCTCCTTTAGACTGAACCCGGATCTTGTTCAGTTGTTTTGTGCAGGTCAGAGAGTGCTAGGCGGGAATACGAGTCTTGTGGAGTCTTGCATTAGTGTCTAGCACCTTCTTTTGTTACACTCATATTTATTTACTGTATTTATGTTATGGACGCCTGTGGCGCTTTTATTATTGTCTTGAGGCTGTGAAGGTCGTGGTACATGTATTATTTTGTTGTAGAGCCCGTGGCTCAAACTTGATCTTTTGATGTGTATGTTATGCTTCGCGCTTTATGTTGCTTAACTCTGGCTTACGTTTAGTTTGTTAGATTACTTGGTCCAAGGGTTAGTCCCGGCTAGCCTAGCGAGTGTGTTGTGTCCCCGTCCTCCTTGATTCGGTTCTTATATGGACTTCTATTTCATATGCGGGCCGGGTCTTGGTGTGGGGGATGTGACGCACCGGGCGCTACAAGAGCCGTGTTGTGGCCTAAAATTTTTTAAAAATTCATGTCGCCGTGTCGTATTGTGTCCGTGTCCGTGTCCGTGGATAGATAATTACCTAAAATTTGGTTATTTTGGCCTTCGGCCCAACTCTTCCCTATATTTATATTATCACTGGTGAAAGGGTTTCGATTACAAAAACCACGCCCCTGTTCATGAACCTTAAATTATGATATGTGCTTTGCTCCGATATATGCATAGTGTGCATGTGTTAACCCCTCACTCTATCAGTGTAACTGACCCCTCTCTCTTTATGTTTTTAGTTTGCAGGATTTGCTTTGGGGTTCAAGCTAGGCGGAGTGAGTCAGTCTTTGGAGTCTTTCGTCAAGTCCAGTTACTGTATAAGTTTAATTTTGGCATTTGAGTCTGCATTTCATGTTTAGCACTTGTTTGTATTGACTTAGATTATATATAAGTTTAAATTGGCCTTGTCGGCCTTGTTATTGTATACATGTTGGTTGATACCCTTGTCGGGTTTTATTATGCTTGATAGATGGCCAGTGCGCCTAGGTGTACATGTGAATGCGTGTTTATTTTCTGTCGGCCCGTGGCCATTGCATGTGAGTATGTTACGTTTCTGCACCGAGGGATTGTTTTGTGAAGTTCGGGGTCTAAGTTCCGCCTACCTTAGATGTGTATTTTGCTTTGTCTCCCGTTTGCCTTTGCTTGATTCATGTACGAGTTTTCCATCTCATAGGTGGATTGTGCGGGGGATGTGGTGCCTCTTGTGCGTGGTGCTACATATAATATGCACGTAAGTATATATACTTTATTTTATAATATGAGATGTGTGCATGAAGTATATATATATATATATATAAGTTAGAAGGAAATTTATGAAATGATTATGAATGAATTTTACGAAATATTATATGTTATGAAATGGATGCCAATAAAATCCATATATTTCACATAATTCAATTAAATCAAATAATCCAAGTAAGTTTATCAAATAATAACGCATGTGAGTACGAATTAAATAAATAAATAACCTTTACTCTCTGAAAATCGCACGTGGGGCACGCCTGTACGAAGAAAATACGGGGTGTCACAATATATGTATAATATATATAATTTTCATCCTTTATTTTATAATTTCAATACACTATTTTGTAATCTGGATTCTTTATATTTTCGAACTAATACTTGAAAGTATACATCAACAATTAATTTACCCCACCATCCACCTGAATAACAAAAAAGAAGTTACTTTTTAATACGACATATGAAAATTATATTTTAAAATATTAACATACAAAATAAAACTATAAAATCGTGTATATGAGGTATTATGTTAACAAAATGATCTGTGCAAAGGAAGAGTGATGTGTCATATCATTGGATGTTATGTCTCAACGACATTTTAAAAATTTTACACAAAATAAGATGAACTAAAATTATGAAAGTTAATTGGGGAGTTAGTATAATGAATTTTTCGAATTGGGAGCTAACTAAAATTTTGGTTACCATGGGGGGAGATTTCCCACATTTCCCCAAATTCCATTCACAAATTTTCACTATAATTAAAGTTTCGAGCTCAAACAAGTTAAGCCTGAGTCCCACTGAGCTCAAATATAACCTTTGAAAAATATTCACATAACCCATTTTCGCTGAAATATTGCAGGAATATTCAGCCGGATTTTATGAAATTTTCTTGGCGTTATTTCTAATGACAAATTCATAAAAATTAGATGTCAAATGTGTTGATATTATACATCAAATTGAATATCTTGATGTGAGGAATACAATGATGAAATCGTCATGTAGAGAGAAACACGATGGTAGTGGTCTTAACTCTTAGACCGTCGTAATGGAGGAAAAATTGACGGACAAAGTTAACTTTGAACGATATATTCCTAGAGTATTCCGTCAGAACAGTATCAAACGGACAAAGTGTTAAATTTTACAAAGATGAAGGAAGAAAATGCGCCAATAGGAAGGTGAGGGAGAAAATCGTACACCTCCCAAAGGTAAGTGATGACTGGAATTAGCCCTATAGAAATATTGTCTAGGCTCAGGTAATGTTCACCTTTCTCAAACGGATTTAAGCATTTCAAGGATTAAGATCGAGTGTATTTGATAATACATGCCATCCATTTCTTTGGATATTCACCGATGCGAAGTAGCCTGAAGTCATTCGTATATAAGATCTAATTAACTTAATTGCTCAAAACATGTGCGTCCATTTTCTTGGAAATTCACATTTGACCGCTGTTCTTTCAGTTATGGTCTAAGAACTAGGGATCATGTGTGAGTTTATTGCCCAGAGGCCAGAGTTTGTGTTTTCCATTACAATTGTGTACTTAATATACACCGTATTACTCACTATAAAATAAAAAAACACAGATGGAGTAAACCATAAACACGGATTGAATAACCATACATTTTACAAAATGACACTTACCTCAAGAGGCAAACTTATGAAATAAAGAAAGAATTTGGAAAAAAAAAATACCATGCCAGTTTTTCAATGTATATTTAAGACAACAAGCTTTGCAGATATATATTTATGTATGCCAAAAACCGAGATCAGAATTTTATCGTGTTTTGACTGTCTGAGGGGGCAACACACTGCCATAATGAGCGGTATGCAGGAATATCAGCAGCATTAACACCAAGAGAAGAAAG
>JBBMKE010283193.1:0-13873 GCA_037834125.1 Lippia alba | reverse complement strand
TCTAAACCAACACTAATACACAACGAATTTGGTGCAATCCTAACTGAACTCTCATCAACTCCACCAATCAAAACCTTCACGTACATTCGGCCTTTCTCTGCATTTTCCCATACATTTACACCCGAAACCACACCTTTGATGCCAAAAACCCTCTGAAATTCCTGAAGCAAAGCCGCTGGAGACGCTGCAATAGAACTTCTGCAGCTTAATGGAAAAAAAAAAAAAAAAAAGAGTACCTCAGTTGAGGTTAGGACAAAGTGGATCTCTACTCGAACTCATTAACAATTCAAGATCCCAAATATTAGAAAAGATAAAATATCTGAATTTCAAAAAAATAGGGCAAGATCTTATACCGAGAGTACGTTAGCAGGGTTTTCAAGCACAATGGGAAAAAGAATGAATAAAACAAGATGACATAATGCAGGGCACTAGGGTTCCCGAAAAAACCATGACCAACAATAAAAACACAAAAAACCACCTCAAATCTTTCAAATAAGGTAATATGTCCCGAACAAGGCAGATAAAACCTCTGATACAAAAACCCCTAATTTTTATGGTAAAAATCCATGGTTTCCGGTTGGTAATGATATAGGAAGAGAGAAACGTTCATAAAACTAATAACACAAATAGGCTAAAAGCCATGATTTTTTTGCCAAAAATATCAAGAATGAAGAGGAAGATACCTTTCATGGCGGAGAACGGCGGAAATCGATTCGGTGCTTCCTAAAAACTTCGAAGGGCTGCCGTCCGCATATTATCGTAAGAGGGCTAAGACGAGTTGAAATTTCGCAAGAAATGGGTTGGAATCGAGGTCAAAGATCTGTTCTTGCTTGGAATCGGTGGGGAAGTTTAGGGATTTGGCACCTCTCTCTCTTCTGAATAAACTTGGCGCGGCATTGATGTTGAAAAGTGGAAACCTTTTTGTGTATTGTGTTCTTCACTATGGGGTAAAATGGGGATTACGAAATTTAGATATTTTACCATTTTTTCAGAAAATTTTAACGGCAAAGATGAGGGTATAACGGGAACTTTACAATATTTTTAACCAAGCATAAACATTTTGGATGTTAAATGTAATTAAATTTTTTCATGTGGGTGGTACTTGTAATTAAATCTAATTATGGTACATGACTTGTAATTACCCTATCTAATATAGGTGCTAGGTGTAATTAACCCTAAACTTTATATAGCCTAGTCAAACAACTGTTTGTCCTTTGATTCAGTCCAAATCTCCTGTGGCACTCACCCATACACGTCGCGTGCATCGATATCGACAAACGACGATTGAAATAGTTAGAGAAACACATTACTTTTCATTGTTATTCGACGTTCCGGCAACTGAATCTGCACATTAGACGTGCAAAAATGAAACTTTGTTTCTTGCAACTATCTATGCCGTTTGTACACAACAACAACTGCATGTAGTACATGAATTCTGAGTAGTGTCTGCACATTTTCCTAGCAATTGCTGTAGGGAATGCGTTATTACGTATAGAAATATGTCATGCAGGAGAGATGAGAGGCTCAGGTGGGCGGTTGCTGTGCTGATATCACAACTCTTTGAGGTTTTAATCCCAAAGGGTTTGTTTTCTAATCTCCGTTTTCACATCTAACCTTTTTTTTTTGGGTCCGAGTTTTCACATCTAACTGACTCTCTCTCTCTTTTCTCTTTCTACACTCTACATACACTAAAAATGTACATAATTAATCTTTCTGTTTTAGGTTTTTGTTTCATTTCTTGTTTTATTCGCCTATGCAGCTGTGTATTGATAGACGGTTCAGATTAGGAGAGAGACATAATTGTGAATTATATGTGTCGAAAATTAGCAAAAAGAGGATCTAATTTGTCAACGTGTTTAAATGTATTTATTGAAATAATTATATGGGGTATTTGAAATATATACATCTTTTAAGGTAATTTAATCTAGTGCAAATTAAATCCAGGTCACTTGAGATTTGTCATAATTATAATTTAGTCTCTACCTTTTTATTTATTACAAAAAAAAACCCTACGAGCACTGTGCCTAGGGACTTTTTTGTAAAAAAACAAAAAGTGCACGCCTGATTTTTCCACTATTCTACCAGAAACCTCAACTGAAATAATATTTATTGGGTTTTTTTTGGTGATTAGCGAAAAGGCACAGACTAAATTGTAATTAAGGCAAACTTCAGGGGACTTAGATGTAATTTTTTCTTTAGTCTGACATGTTATGAGTTTATAATTAAGAGTTATTAAGTTTTCCATGAAAAAGTTGGTGATAATTGTGGAATCAGCATATTGAATCCTCTTTCTTAGAAAAGAGAAGTCATTGATAAAAAAGTTGAGTTTTCCTTTTCATTTTTCTTTTGCTCTTCACTTTCGAAAATTACAATGTCGACTTATGTATATTCCTTTGATATTTCGTTTCGGTTGTACTTTCAAATTTAATTACTTAATATAAGTAGTGCTTTTTAAAAGGAAAATTAAGAGTTATATGTGAATAAGAATTCTCATAACTCATAAGTGATGATTAAAGAGTTTGTTTCCCATTGGGAAGTAAGTAATTAATGTAGTGAGGTATCATATAATATACTAATATATATTCATGTCTCAGCCAATAAAGGTTAGTTAAGTAATTAAAAAAATTAATTTTAGAAGATAATAACTTCGAGTCGATCACTCTAATCGTTTGGGGTGTGTTTCGAATCCTTTTAATAGTTGGGGCGTGTAATAAAAATATAGTTCTTTGGTATTCTTTGATATTTCAGATTCCATGGGCTTTCGTTCCGTTTTCTGCTCTTAACCTTCACCATGCGGTTTGCTGATTCTTCTTTCCTAATTCTACCAATTTATATAATTATATACTAATATATACATATAGAGGAAATTAAATGTCATACAAAATATGTATATATGGAGGAAAATGTCCATAAATTAATATTATGAGGACCATCAGATTTTATCATTTTATAAAAGTATTTTGAACTAATATTTAATATTTAGTTTAGGAGTGGTTCGGTTTCGTATATTAACTCGAGTAATTTAGATAAATTCACCTGTGAAAATATATTTATGATATCAAAATTAAACACGATACAATATAATATAATTATAATTAATTATGCATTCGGATGCATTCATTGCATCAAATATGTTTTTTAAGAAATGGTGCAATTTACAACGAATACTTCGAAATTCCCACTCGTACAACATTGGATATGACTCGAATACGGTATCGACATGTGTATGATACGATAAAAAGAGTCCCAATTTTTTTTTAAAAAAATCCAGTACGTCGGTGACACGGCATAGATACGGCTCCGACACCGGAAGTTCAATGTATTATTATTATTTTTTTTAAGTTTGAGGAATATAATATTTTTTTAAAAAAAGGATCAGATGAATTATTAAAAGATGTATTATATTAATTTAAATTTATTTTCATTTTTATTTTATTTTTTTCTTATTATAACATGGTACAGAAAATGTATTTATATTATTCGTAATGATTTTCAATATGGAATAGAATATGGATATTTTATTTAAATTTATAATATTCCATATCTTATTTTATATAAATTAATAAATTTTAAATATATTATTCATATATAATATAATTGTGTAGAAATCGTATCGTGTTTTAAATTTTTGAAAAAATTAGTATCGTAATATTTGTATCGTCATATTCGTATTTGTGCATTCACAATACAATAATCGAAATACTTTTTAAAAAATATTTTTCAATTTTGGAACACAACATCGTACCAAGATTTCGGGACATTGTAAGAAAAAATTTACTTTAATTATATTTAAATTTTTAGCAAAAAAAAGACACACTAGCTAGATTTCACCATGAGATAAATTATAAAAAGACAGTTTAATGATAAGGTATCTTAATATTAGGTCACGAATTCGAGGCTCGTTAGGGAGTAAATATAGAATCAACATTCATCTTCTTAAAATTCTTTGTAAATTAAAGAAATCTTCTTTGAAAAAAAAAATGTTAATTTATGGTATTGATGGGACTATATATATGTTGGCATCCAATTTATGCTAAATAAAGTAAATCAGAATCTGGAATGAACTATGGTTGATTTATGGGAATGAACTATGGTGGTCTTTGGAAAGTAGAGTGATATCATTTAAGATTACGAAAAATCACTTCCATTATTTCGGCTGTCCAAGTATAATACGTGTGTGAGAATTTAAATTGGGAAAGTTACTTCTTGATATTCAAGTATAATACATATGTGTGAAAATTTAAATTCAGAAAGTTACTTCTTGATAATTAATAATTATAATTTATGAATAATCGGATACTTTCAAAATCCTGTTCTTTTTTTTCGTATTGAATTATTTAAGTATGAAAATTTTGTTACTAATGATAATTGTATTCTTAAAAAACTAAATTAAAAACTTTTAATTAAACTCAAATAGCATTAAATTATTAAATTATATTACTTAGTAGTTATGCTCGAACATTTTTCACTTATATACGAAGGTAATTTTGATTTGAGGATTAATACTAAATATTCACTAAAGGAACTTTATATGGTAAATGTGTAATCTAACTTGGATCCAGAAAATAAGGTTAAACTTAAAAGAATATATGCATATTAATTCCGACAATCATAATTCTCTCCCCAGCGAATGACTTGGTTGCTTACAAAATTAGAATTATTTAAAAGACAAGACGTTTCTTAAATAATATCTCTCTATATATAATATATATGATAATTGCGTGGCTTTTATAAAAGATATCACCGCCAACTGAATTTTACTATAAAAGTCTGTACGCTTAACTTGGAGAAATCACAAATTTTGGTATACCAATTGGTCCAACTCCATCGATCCAATATTTTTAGTACAATTTATTATCGGATGATTGAATTTTAAGAACAATGCAATTTAGTATTTTTTTTTTGAAATATGATTTTATCAATCAAAAATTCGACCTGGTTTTATACTTGGCAAACTAAGGAGAATTCACAACTTATAAATCATCTAGGATAAAATTGATTTTTCAGTTAAAATGTACATTAAATTATTTAAATTTTAATATACAATTCTATTTTATGGTAAATGTGTCACGTTGAATTGTCCTGATATATTAAATTGGTCATTTCTCCACTAAACTATATTATTTTCAAAACATTGTGAAGTGTTAAAATCCCTTTTTGATATCGAAACGTAACACTTTAATGTCATCAAATTAAAAAAGCAACATAATATTCTACTTTACTACAATGTCACATTTAATTGTTAATTTTCGTTTTTAGTTGACACGCTAGCTCTACTAAAACTGAACTTTTATTTATTGCAACAATTAATTATTTTACATGGGGAAGATGAAGAATGTAAAGAAAGGGGGTCAAACCCTCGGATGATGACAACAGTGGATGGGAATGGAGAGCATAAAAACAAATAATTAATACAACTTTTTGACTTATAATGTTGCTAATAAAATAAATTCCCGCAATAAAGAATTCTTGCTTTTAAATTTGTTTGGGAAAATGGGAATGTCAAAATCTTTTGTAATCTAATGGAGGTAATCTATCTGCACCCAGTTTTTTTGGGAAAGTTCATGTATGAATTTAATTTTGGACTTTTATGGATGTGTGTTTAATAGTTTGATTGTTGATTCCTGTCATTATATGTATCAAGAAATATAAATTAAAGGTTTCTTTATCATAAAATAAAGGGACAATTCGAACTCCCTCTTAATATGGGAAAAAATACGGATTATTTATTAAAGTTTAAGAAATTACAAATATCTCTCTAAAATTTATATTTTCTCTTATAGATTACCTCATCGGTTAATTATGACGTTAAATTTTAATGACTTCAACAATTTTATTTTTAATAATTCTAATTCTACCCTTGAGGTATATTGTGTATTTTTTTAAATTTAAAAGTTATAATTAATTTAATATTTATATTTTGTCTATAATTATAAACCGAAATAGATATTTCATGCATATTTATTTCTATGAAGTATTATAAAAGATCATAAAATTTACCTTATTTTTATATCTAATTAGTTTAAAGTATATTTTACGTAAATTTATTTAAATTCTGGTCATTCCAAATAATAATTTTTCTCTCTAAAATAGAAATTAATCATAACATATACACCAACGTCAATTAATGCATTAGTCTAATAAAAAATAATTAATGCTTTATTAATAGATTTACATAAATATTCGTCAGAATTATTTAAACAAATATTTCAAACGTTGGTGATCCCTAATGCATCTAAGTACAACGTATATCATTTCAATATAAACGTTTATGCTCAATATCTAAAAAAAATATTAGACATCCATATTAACACTAGGTATACCTAAGTGTGATTAAACTTTCGAATTGCTACATTATGCTTCCTCTTGTGGGATTATCTTCGATGCATGCACTTTCTTACCTTCCTAGAATTTAAAGACAACGTAATAGCCTAGCATGGAAACTGCATGCCTTTTTGGAGTTTAATACTTTGATCATATTTTTGATGATTTTCGTACTGGAGGATGCCTCTTTTTTATCGAATGATTGTCTTTATGGTACCAAGGTATATTGACTTTGTCTTCTTAAAAATAGTAGATGACACCTAATAGAAGAGTCCCCGATACGAGGGTTGCTAGTATTACCAGAAGTTGTGGAATGCTTGACGGTGAAGGATGCATTTCAGCTTGCTCAGTCAAATGGTTTCAACAATACCATCATAGAATCTATTACATTAATTTGATTGGAAAATTGAACTCGACGGAACAAGATTTGTTGGAAGTTGGTCCCATTATTGATGATATCCGTGAAATATTAGTCTTCCGAAAGTGATCTTCTCTTTCGTGTGCCATGAAGGAAATCAAGTTGTTCATTCTTTAATTAGGTTACCTTAGATGCGAATTATGGGGCGTTGAACTCCCTGATGTTGTCGTTTCTCTTTTAGCGGAAGAGATTAGCATTATGTAGCTGCTTTCCCGTCTTTTGTTTTAATAAAAAAAAAAGACTTTGGCTAACCAATTAGTTTCAATCATTAATTACTTGCTAAATACTAAACTAACTAATATTTAATTTTTCTAAAATTATTTGCTATTATTACTTTTTCTTTTAAAAAACACATCCGGAAGTGATAAATAAACAAGATTTTAATCTAAAATTATTGTCCTTAAAAAACAACTTTTAAGCACTCGAGCCATCCAGTATTGACAATTTGCAATTATTACTTTCATACGAGTGTAGGCCGTTAATCAAGTGTGTGCAGTTTTTTAGACTTTAAGAAATCAAAATTACAACATTATTAGTCTATGGTCATATCTGAATCTATAAAAATAAAACATATTATGGCACATATGTTAACATTTTGGAATTAGATGAAAACACCATTTTAATTGCTCAAAATATTCATTTTTTTCATGGCCTTATTGCAAAAAGTTTAGAATGAATTTTTTAGTCACTTAAAGACAAATATACATCTCAAACACTATTACAACTAGCAACTTTGCACGTTCAATATATGTACACATAAAAAAAACTATTAGTATTTTAAATATATTAAAATAACTTTTTATTAATATATATTCTATAACTATTTTCAATATAATAACCAAATTACCATAAACAAATAGCATAAGATAGCATCATATTAATAACTAAAATTAAAAGTACAAACATAAGCGAAAAGAGATAAAAATTACATATATATACAAATAAAGAAAAGAGTTAAAGTGATGAGAGAGAGAAAAAAAAGTTAGAAAGAAGTGGGAGTTATGAAATAATATGAATAAATAAATAAAAAGAAAGATCGAAAAAAAAAAAAAAAAAAAAGATCAAGAGTTCATGACACCACAATTAACTCGCAACAAATTTGAATATCAAAGTTGTAATGAGCCTCGAAATGTAACGTTTAATTGCATTGTGAGCTTAGTGGAAGATATGCAGCGGGTGTTTGAGAGAAGTAGTCGGCAAACGAAAGATATGAGAATGGGGATGAGTTGGCAGCCACCGGAGGTGGGCTGGGCAAAGTTGAATTCTGATGGCAGCTTCTACGAGCATAACGGGAAGGGTTGCTGCTGGAGGTTTGGTTTGAAATGCAGATGGTAGGTGGCTGATGGGTTACTCCATGAAATTGGGGGTAATGTCCATCAATTGTGCTGAACTTCTTGGTTTAAGAAAGGGGTTGGGGTGATTTGGGAGAGGCGATATCCTAGAATAGAGGTGGAAGTGGACTCCGAAGTAGTGCTTAATTGGATGACTCGTAATGATGTGGACGAGCATCCTTCGAGGAATATTATCTTGGATTGCCGACGGTTATTGGGCATGCCGTATGGATTCAAAAATTCACCATGTTTATAGGGAGATAAATGAAGCGGCTGATAAGTTAGCTAAGATAGGTCATGATATTGACACGTACTATTGCGAGTGAGATGAAGCTCCGGACGGTGTCCCTTGAGTCCCGTTGTTTTTTTCCGTCTTTCACCCCGATTTGGGTGTCTGGTTGAGCACAAAAAAAAAAAAAAAATCAACTCTAAGGCTTAATATAATAGTGTAGTGTAGATGCTGAAAATAAGCTATAATGATAAAATTATTGTAAAATATCATTAGTTGTTAAATATGATCGGTGAATATTAATTCTATCCCAATTATTACGTACTATAAAACATATTAATTTTCCACAAAATATATGTTTCATTTTTTGCTTTTTACTGCAATGTGTATCAGTGCGATGAACTCATGAAAGTATAACAGACCTTTTTTTCCCCATAAAAACCGGCAAATGGTTATGAAATCATTACCAAAAACTCCACTTCATATATAAATTAACCAAGAACAGACTTAATCGATTGTGTAAGTAATTACCTTATAAATTAAAAACGGTGTAATTCTTGAAAATATGCAGAACATGCTAATCATTCTAATTACGTTCTTAATTGGATTTTGGTTTTACGCCAATAAATGTTTTGACTTAAATGTGTTCCAATCTAAACGTAAGCATTAAAATTTAAAACCTTTAACTTCTGCTTTATAAATAAAGCTACAAAATCATGCATGTATGCATTAATGGAGAGGAAAATGGTTTACACGTCCATACATTAATGTATATACTATCAATGTTGCTTTCTTTCTTACTATATTTCATTAGTTACGGTTGGATTTGAATCAGATCACTTCAACTCATATTAGATGTTCTTGGTTCCAATAGTATGCATTTAAGAAAAAAGAAAGAGCACTTTGATCCATTCATATACATAAAAACTTTATTTTTAAAATGTATAGAGAATAATTGTCTTGAATATAGTCTTGTTACAGATTAAGATAAGAATATTTACTGACGAATTTCGTTACAAAATAAAGTATTTTCTAGCTATTAATATGAAATTTGCATGAATGGAATACCAGCTTGATTCTAATATACAAAGTTTGTTGTGTATATAAAGTATTTTTATGTTTTGGTGAGGTAAAGAAATAACTTTTGGGCTTTTAGGAGGATCTTATAGAATTGTATAGTATGAGGTGTTGGAAGTTACATTCATATATTACTTTTTCTTATTCCTTTGGCCAGCAGGGACGCAATCTTTTACTTCCATTATTGGATAAATTACACGCATACATAATGCACCTCGTTTCTTTATTTCGTAGGCATTTGAGTATATATGGTCGGCCCCTCAATAAAAACTCTACGACTCCTTAATCGTTTATTTTTTTTAACTTTTGGGCTTTTAAATGAACATTGGTATAGAAAAAACATATATTTAGCTCAAGTAACAAAGCATGCTTTAATGACCAAAAAAATAAATAAATAAAGCATGCTTTGGATTGTGGGCTGTCCGTATCAAAGCCCAACATATATCTTTAATTTGGGTCTCACTTTTAATATTGGGGTGCATCATGTGATCGAACCTGATGCACCCAAATACTCATCGTGTCAGCATCTATGAATTGAAATATTTTCTCCTCAAAATTTGATTCGTTACATTACGCAGGTAACTTTTCAAATATACATATCTTTTTATTTTCAAATAAATAAATTTATTTATTTTTTAATGGAATCACCAGCACGGTCAATTTTTTTTTTTTTGAAATGACGGCATTAAACAAGCGAAAATTGACACCAACAAATTGTAACAATATGAAATTTACTATGTTCGTGGTGAACTGGTTTTGATACTATATGTGAAATTCAACGAAAACTATATGACGTTTAGATATGCTTTATACATTTATAAAATATTAAAAATAAACCGATTACGGTATCCTTCATTTTTGTAACAAAAAAAGCGTCCTTTATTTCCGCATTAGCCCTACAAGCATAATCATAATTTGGCTGACTTTAAGAGCATATCTCGAACAACAACCTTATCATTTGACCTAAAATTATTCATGAATGTTATAAGCTCACGCCTTTCAACATATATGAGTGGTCCTCGGGAAGGAAATGTTGCTGCAATCTCTTAGCCTTTTGCATTAAATCTTGGAGGATGAATATAGACATAATGCACAAATACAAATACAACAATACGAACACGATATGATAAGGATTCGGTGATATATATATATATATCCGAGACAAAGTAATATAATAAAATAATATTTTTAAAAGTATTAATGCATCATCAATGAATAGCCAAATTTAAGCTATTTTTTGTGGCATTTACTACAATTAAACACAACACACAATCTCTATACTTATCAATATCATGTTTGCAGGGTTGGAACATGTTATCATTGCAAGTCCATACACGAATAAAACATTAAATCATAAATGCATTATAATTCTAAAAAACATGACAAATAATCGTAAATATTAAATTTAATTGATTCCAAATATTAGTTAAAGAGGTGATGGTGGCCTAAACATTTTAAAGTAGTAAATAGTTTAGTAATCATTAATGTGAAACGATAATAAAAATATTTCTGGAGTTCCAAAGGCAATATAAACCAAAAACAAACACGGATTAAATGACTCTATCTTATTATTCAGGTGTAATATTGCAAAATCACAACATTTGATATTCATTCAGGCAGCAACATTCACTCGGACATTTTCTCAAAGACACTGCGGAAATGGCTACTACTGATATATGTATATGGGTAATGTCCCCAATTATTAATTCCAATAAAATTATTAAGGAGGAGGAAAATAACATTTGAGAGATGCTATTTTATGTATTTTCTTCTCCTGTTTTAGCTTTTCAGACTTCATCTATAAATAAATGGGACAATATTGTACGCTTGTGCCTTGTGAGGGTGGTGTGAAGAAAAATATAAATAAGAGAAAAAAAACAGACAAAGAGTACTCCAAAAGACTGAACTTTCTTCTCATGCTTAATATAATAGTATAGATAGGACATAATAAAAGAAAAGATAGCTAATGTCTGACAAAATATATTTGAACTAAGGTTACAAAATATTTTGAATATGAAATGTCTTTCGAGATCTGAATTTTTAATTTTATGAAATAAAACAAACAACAAGGAAAGAATTCATGAATTGAATCTAATATTTATGGTGAACAAGAGATAACTAATATTAATAACGGTGGCAAATACATAAATGTTGTTCCCATTTATTAAAATATTTGTACAATAGGAGAGGAAAATACAAACATCTAATAGAGTAGAAGATAATATTATTTCTCTTTAATGTTGATTTCCTCCTTTATTGGAGTTCGCTGGGAACATATATGCAGACTGCAGTTGTAATTGCTTTGACGAATCACTCGCTCAAGTGTGAATGGTGTTTAGGAGAGGAGTTTCGGTTGCCGGTGGCAGTGGAACTGTAGTTTCTTGGTTTTCTCCGACTCCTCCGGTTAAATGCTTATTATCTGTTTCAGTCGATTGAGGGATTATGCCTCCGAATCCACTGTTTCCTTCGACGACTCCACCGAAACCATACCCTACACCTCCGAATCCGTTGCTTCCTCCGAATCCTCCACCTAAACCAGGTAAGCCTCCTCCGAATCCAAACAACTTATTATCAGTTTCTAACGGACGAGCGTCATACTTATGTGCGACATTTGCAACGAAAATCGCCACGCAAAATAGTACATAAGTCGAATATTGAGAAGCCATTTCTTGAAATGTTTTGTGTAAGTGAATATTATACTTGGTGCCTGGATTTCGTAAATGGAATTGTTGGTTTATGTGGAGAACGTATGCATGCATGTATGATCCGATGCTAGTCGATTTATATCATAATCATTAGACCATTGAGTTGTTCATTCCAGCTGTCTAAAAATAATAAATTTGAGGATAACTTATCTTGAGTTTTAATGCAATTGTATTAAATTCTGAGCTATCCTATTTTCTGCCTTTCTTTAGTAATAACTAAAATATAGAGCTTTATTATTATTTTAGTTTTCTATATTTGATGGGGCAAATCTTAAGCTGAAATGGAGCTTAAGTATAGACCTTTAAATGGGGAGGGCGGAAACCATACTCAGTCAAAATGGTGTAATGTCGTATTAATATTTTATATTTATTCGTGTAATTGTTAAGAACAATAATAATTAATAATTAATTAAATAATATGTGAATGTGCCTATTATATCTTGATTAAGATCGGCTTTGAGATAGAATTTGTGAAGAGGTATATAATTTATTTATATATTACTGCTCCTAAAATTAGGTTGCCAAAGTGTCTAGCTGCAACAGCACCACGACTATACATTTTAATTAACGAATGGGCTTAATTTCTTTATATATTATTGCTCCTACAATTAGGCTGCCAAGGTGTGTAGCTGCAGCAGCACCACGATTATCCATTTAATTAACGAATGGGCTTAAGTAGTAATCATATACTACATGTAGGATTCGGCACACATATATATCATATTTATACCCATACTGGAGAAAGTCAGCAAGGACTTAATCAATCACACTTAGATATACCTAGTAGTTCATACAGTGTATCGAATGCACATGTATTTATGTGTGTATAACAATTTTAATTATTTTACTCAATAAAAAGGAGAATTGATCTAATAATATGGTATAAAAATAAATTAAAATATATAACAAGATCTTCCAATTATAATACACACTTTCAAAATATTAATATATCATGTTGTGTCGTATTAGACATTATTCATTTTAAATATTTTAAAAGAAACGAAAATAATAATATCGTATGCAAGTACTATAAGAACTAGTAGTATCGCATGAAAAATAGAAGAGCTAAACAAAGAAACAAACCTTTTGATTTATTACGTAGAAAAGGCAGAAACTAAAGCATGGTAAAATTTGATAAATTTATATTTAAACACAAGAACAGATAAGAGGACAGTAAGCATATTCAACAATAGCTTCAAGTCTCATTGTAAATAATAAGGAAATCAAGCAATAGATTATAATTAATCAAGCTCTAGGGATAGTTGTATTGCTAAAGGGAGAAGGTTCCGAGGATGAGGCCCGGAGCCAAGCTACATAGGGGAAGTTGGGGGCCGGATCAGTGAAATCGTTTTCGTATCTAAGAGGACAATACTTGTCAATATGATCGCAAATTCCACAGAGATAACAAAAGTTGGCCAACCGTTCATAGGAGAAAGTGAAAGTCAGCTCTTTGTCCAGTATTTTCAGTTTCAGGAAACGAGTCAAAGGTTCCTTGATGTTCACTCCAACCCTGATCTTATGACTTATAGTATTCAGCAAGTAGTGATTGGGTGATGTCCTTAGAGCTATCACGATAACAACCAATTCTCTCTGCAATTAGCCGTGCAAAATCAGGGTTTCGACGATTCAAAGGAAAGTCGTGAATGCGAACCACGAAGTCACAGGTGTTCAATTCCACCGACAACCAATGACATAGCCAAAGTGGGGGCATGGGTGGCCCCCGCCCCCTCTAAATTTTTTAAAAATTTTATTTTTATATGTAAATTTTAAAATTTTATTATTTTGCCCC
>JBBMKE010283084.1:0-25398 GCA_037834125.1 Lippia alba | reverse complement strand
GCATCAATGGAATCTCAAGTCTAAGGATTACTTAATCACATCAATGACTTGTGAGATATTTCCTAATCTGGAAGTTTTCATTTCTTGAAATGGAATCTTCCTTTCCCATTTAGGAATATTCTCACGCGGGACACCTCAGTGTCCTGAAATTTTTAAAAAAATCCGTGTAGCCGTGTCCGTGTCATGTCGTATCCGTGTCGCCGTATCCGTGTCCGTGCATCATAGACTCATGCACTCCAAAAACGACAACTTATGTGTGTCTTACAGACAACTTAAATCCAACAGACCGTTTGAGGTCCCTGAGCTCCATTAGGGTTTCGTCAAATTTCAAGGTTGATTTTCGAAAATACTGTCAGGAACTATAATATTGTTGAATGACTTTTGTTAAGGGTTCGTTTTGTTAGTGTACGAAAAATTCAAGGATTGTAATTGCTAAAATTAAATGTAATCTGTAATAATTTAATAAATAACGCTAATATTTATAAATATTAGCAATAGTAATTAAATATCATTTATTTATTAATTTTTTAAACGAAATCATTATTAATTTAATAAACATTAATATTGTTAATTATTATATAGACATTTTCCAGTTTATTAGTCATTAGATGTCGAAGGTATAGTTTTAATATTTATATTTTTTATGTATATATATTTTATGTATACTAGCTTTTTATGAGGGCAATATTTTATGTTTACTAGTGAAAATAATATAATGTGTGTTGCTGATTAAGTATAAATTTTATTTAAATATTTTTAATGATTGAATTATTAAAATGAATTATTTAATACAATAGTTTTTTAATTTTAAATATAATAATTAAAACTCAATTGAGATTTAATTTTTAATGGATGCTCTCACATATAGAAATTAAAAATTTATGCTCTTAAATTAAAAATGTATAATTCAAAATTACTTTTAAAAATATTATATTAACACGTTGTATCATATTCGTGTCGTGCACCATGTCTGACGTCTCTCAATTATATTATGAAATTTTAAAACTAATTTGTGTTGTATCATAATTATATTTATGCATTATACGTATCTAGGGGTGCAAACGAATAATAAACTGAGCTGATATGCAGTATCCATATCCGAGGTCATTCACATATCGCTATCCGAATTCATATCTGTTTTATTATCCGTATCTAAATCCAACCAGTATTATCTGGATATCGGGTTATTCGTATACGTAAAAATATCCGATTAGTAAATAATCAGACAATCAAATCCGATATCTGATGTTCGAATTTGTTTACCTACATTAATAAATTAAAATTTGATAGCACACTTAAATATTAAATACATACAAATAATAATATAATTAACGATAAATCTATTAAATCCATACAAACATTGACTCATAAGTATAATATATAATTTATTATATATGTTCACTATTATTAATTAAGTTTATTATTATAAATAATATGATATACCTTTATTGTTATTACTTTTTTTATAATTCTCAAATAATTATATAACGCATAAATTAATATATATTTTTTTGGTGAATAATTAATATTTGTTTCATCGAGGTACAAAAAATACATAGATATATATGTTATCAGATATAGATTGCGGATAATGAATATATTTAACGGATGTATAAACGGATGTGTGATTACCATATCCTTATTTGTTTATAATTCAGATGCCTATAATCGGATACGAATAATATCCTTTTTAAACGAATACAAATAATATTCTCTTTAAGTGAATTCGAATGTCAACAGATATCAGATATTCGAATATCCATTTACAGTCTAATCTATATCCATGCATCACAGACACTCACTTATATACAAAAAAATCATAAGATAAATTATAAAATTAATATGATAAATTAATTTTATATATTTTTTATTTTTATTTGCTCTATACTTAGTTTGATTTGTAAATTGCTCTTGTCATCTTTGGATTAATGAGTTGTGTTTTCTACTTTATAATTTATCCTAACTTACATAAATAAATATTTTAAGCAATTTAATACTTTAGACTAAATTTATAATGTTTTCGGCCCTCTCGACCAACTCTCGCTCTTACCTACTTTTTAATTTACCCACTCAAAAATAATGTTACCACATAACTATATTTTAATCATATGTATGATATTGTATTAAAATAGTACATATGTAAAATAAAGGGAAATTTACATCTGATTGCCTTAGATTTAGGCCTAATTACAGCACAATCCATCGATATCAGGAAATTACATTTTAATCTCTATAAATCTTGTTTGGTGTGAGGTCCCTTAACGAAATTTGTAAAAGTACACTCCCTGGCAATGTTATGAGTGTTACATTGAATATATGACCAAAATTATAAAATCATCCTTAGAGTTTAAAAATATAATACAAACAAAACGATCCCTACAAATTATGATTGAAATGACATAATGGAACCCTAGGGATCACAAACTGTTCTCAAAGTTAAGGACTAAATGTAATTTTCTGATAATGATGAATTACGTTGTAATTAGGCATAAATACAGGATAGTCAGATATAATTATTTCTAAAATAAAATATTTCTCCTTATATTACCTTACACATTAATTAATAGATAAACATAGTAATAACAGTTTTATTTTTTCTTTTCATATAGTCTTTAATAGTTTCATTTTATCTTTACTGCCACAATTAAATAATAATTTTTTATCTATTAATAAATAATAATAAATTTTAACAGTAAAAATATACATTTATTTGAAATGTGGTAAATATTATTTTGATATTATTAATTTATTTTTATTTTGCTCATACATTAAGCTTGTCTATGCATCGAGGAAGTTTTAATTTAGGAGTTCTATTTTCACTCATATAAGTAGTTTTTGAAAAACTTTATAATAAGGGAAAATCTCATTTTTGGTCACGTACATTTCAAGAAATCTTAAAATTGGTCCCCCGTTAACTATTTTGTCATTTGACTAACGGTTGACCCACATGTACATTTAAAATCATGAAAAAAATCTCATTTTTGGTCCCACAGATTAACCCTTTTTTTACTTTTGGTCTCATACATTTCAAAAAATCTCAAAATTGGCCCCCCGTTTAAATGGACATGTAGCCGTTGGTCAAATCACAGAATGGTTAATGGGGGACCAATTTTTTGACAGTTGACTCACATGTCCATTTAGACGGGGGGCCAATTTTGAGATTTTTTTTAAATGTATAAGACCAAGTGAGAATCCTGTAATAAATGGGATCAAAAGTAAAAATGGATTAATTTGTGGGACTAAAAATAATATTTTTCAATATAATAATATATAATATGCATCCTCCGCCGAGATTTAACCTAGATCCATATTATTTTGCACTGCAGCTATGAGTGGAGAGAGACAAACTCGAATGAGATGTTAAGTGAGAGGAAAGGTCGCGAGTAGGTCCAAACAAGCCGAGCCTGCTCGCGAGTTTCGCTAGTCGATCTCGAGCTGGCTCGGCTTGAGATTGAAATGGTCGAGCTCCAATGAGCCCGAACCATACATCGAGTTGATCTCAATTCCCATGTGTCTAGATTCGTGACTTGCAAGCCTAGACATATATTTATTTTTTATAAATTACAAATATGTATATTATGTTTTCTTATTATTATATATATATATATATATATATATTCTATATTATATATACATATAGCATATATACAATATATATTTAATTTATAATATATGTATTAAAATTTTTATACAATCATATATTTTATTATATTTATATGACTTCAAATTTAAATAATATACGAAATACATACCATATATATATATAATATCATATTTTATATATGGTCCAATATTATATTATATAAATATATATTTTTATATCACATATTATATTACATATATCTTAAAATGTTAAAAATATATGGATCGAGCTCAACCTCGATCTCAAGTCCGATCTCGAGTTTTCTACGAGCCGAATTCCAGCCAAAGAAATTCCGGCTTGACGAATTCGATCCCGAGCTCTATCTGGTATATCAAATTTCGAGCCCGAGTCCGGATTTTTAGCCAAAACTCGGCTTGGCTCGTTTGCACCCCTAATCGCGAGGGCTGGTGGAAGTGGAGAGCAGGTCCGGGATGGCAGTGGTAGTGAGGGAAGCGGGTTGTGATGATGACGTGAGAATGCAGCAAGTAGTGGTGATGTGGAGCGGGAGCTAGTGAAGAAGACGAAGTCTTCTCACTTCTGTCAATTTCTTAATTTTGTTTTCTATTTTTTATTTAGATATTAGTTTTGATTTTTGTGATCTTTTATATATTTAATTAGTCAATTAATTTGATATCATTAATAATATTACCTCAATTTATTAATTTAAGATCTTTTAAAATATTATAATATAACTTAAAGATACAACATATAAATAATTATTCTTTTAGTTTAAGTATATCCTTTTTTCTTTTAGTTTACTTAATAGACGTGGGAAATAAAAGATTAAATATATAAAAAAATTAATTAAATAATTATAATATTAATTTATTAAATTATGGCAGATCATATTTAATTCCACAAAGTATTCGCTCAATCTTTTGTGCTCTAACAAAATGAGCTCTTAACAAAAGTCATTTAACAATGTACTTTTGAGGGCATTTTCGGAAAATCAAACTTGAACTTTGACAAAACCTTAACGGATCTCAATGACCTCAAAAGAACCATTAGGGTTAGAGACTATAATTTTCAGAAGTGCATGATGTAAATTGTAATTACCTCAAACCTCAAGGGACCTAAGTATAATCCGCCCTATTTTTGTAACTCGTCCTCTTAGATTCCCCCTAAGGTTTGAGAAATTACGAACACCCCCTTGAGGTTTACATTCTCTCTCACAATAACAGTGTTAAATTTTGCTGACATCAACATATTACTTTTAAAATTTTCAATTATACCCTTGGGGGTATATTGTAATAATATCGAAAGTGTAATGGTATATTTTAAATTTTGTTAAATTTGTAATTTTCAATTTGAAAATTTATAACTTAATTAATATTTATATTTTATGCATAAATATAAATTAAAATAAATATTTTATGCATATTTATTCCAATAAAATATGATAAATTTTTTTTATAAATTACACTTTATATTATGTCTTAGTTTTAAGCATATTTTGAATTAGTTTATTTAAAATTTATTCGTTTAGAATAATAAAATTTCTCAATGAAATAGAAAATCATAACAAACAAACCAACATCAATTAATGTATTAGTAAATTCACATAAATACCCGTCACAGTTGTTTAAACAAATATTTCTATGATTTCTAATGCATGTATTTAAATATGAATAGTATCTCAATATGAACATGCATATCCATTTTTTTTTAAATATTTAGCTTCCTAAACTTTAAGAATGAAATTAGTTCATTATGAAAACGTCAAAATATCATTAAATATCTTTGTTTTTAAATCGAAAAAAAAAAGTGCTAGATATATACAAAATCAAGTATTTATGTCAAACCTCCTTAGAATTCCAATACTTACAAAAATCTCCTTGCTTTTGGACTCTTTATTACATATACCTCTCGATTTTCAGAATATAAGAACTGATTTTGTAAAATTTAAAGAAGGAGATAAGGGAGAATTCGTAATTTCTAAAACCTCATGGGGATATTTGTAAGATCGCCAAACCTCAGGGGGCATTTGTAGTTATCCAGAAAAATAAATCTCGTCAATCACAGTCCAAAATCGAGAATCCATCCGTCTGCACCAGATTAAGTGTTCATTTCCCAATAGTTATATACATGAATTCTTGGTCCGTGAATCAGTATTCGTTGGTTTTGTAGGCTATGCGGCTAATCAAAATTGCGGTGATTATCTGGACGCCATAAATACATTTCTGCAGTTCAATATGAACAATGTTGGTGATCCATTCACGAATTACAATGGTTTTCATTCCAAAAAGTTTGAGGTGGGCGTATTAGATTGGTTTGCTCAGTTATGGGGAATTGAAAAGGATGAATATTGGGGCTATGTCACCAATGGTGGCACTGAAGGCAATCTTCATGGCCTTCTGCAGGGGTACTCATCAGTATTATTTCACTATATATCTTCATACACGAACAATATACATATATAAGTTGATTCAAATTAGCTAAAATTTGTATATATTTGTGACAGGAGAGAATTACTGCCAAATGGGATTCTATATACATCTCGAGAATCACACTACTCTTTATTCAAGATAGCAAGAATGTATAGAATGCACTGTGAAGCAATAGCAACCTTAGCTAGTGGGGAGATGGATTGCAACGACCTTAGAAACAAATTGCTCATCAACAAGGATAAACCAGCTATCATCAATGTTACCCTAGGTATATATATACGCATTTTAGTAGTGCAGTACGAAAAATGAAATAGAAGATTTGATCCTCGATCTTATGATCCCCATTCCCCATGTATTATATGAACATTCCTTGAATAAATAGAAACCCTTCAGATTACATATTTGATATAAATTGCAGGGACTACTTTCAAGGGAGCCCTCGACGATCTTGATCTAGTTATACGGACTCTTGAAGATTGCGGCTTATCAAAGAATCACTTTTACATTCATTGCGATGCTGCATTATTAGGCCTTGTTATCCCTTTCCTTGAGCAGGTTGTCGATTATTCAATAGTTCCCTTATTCAATCAAAACCGAAAATTCTCTCTCTCTCTCTGATCACTCTCTGTCATCGATCAATTCATTTTCTCATGGACAAATTCTCTTGCACTGAATATATAGGCACCGAATCACACCTTCAACAAGCCCATTGGAAGCTTAAGCATTTCAGGCCACAAGTTCCTGAGCTGCCCTATGCCTTGCGGCGTGCTTCTAACAAGAAAGAAACACGCAGACATTCTGACGCGTAGTGTCGAGTACATAGGGGGTACAGACAACACCATTGCTGGCAGCCGGAACGCGCATACGCCAATGATCCTGTGGTATCTCTTAAATGTGAAAGGTCGCAAAGGCATTCGAGACGAGGTTCAAGAGTGTGTGAAAAATGCTTGTTACTTGAGAGATCGTCTTCAAAAGGCGGGGATAAGTGCATTGCTCAATAAGATGAGCATCATTGTTGTGTTCGAGCGCCCGCGGGACCAGGACTTCGTCGACCGCTGGCACCTCCAATGTCTGGAAAACATGGCCCATGTTGTCGTAATGCCTCATGTTAATATCGAAATGCTCGATTGCTTTGTTGATGAACTCTTGGAGAAACGGAAGATTTAAGTACAAAAAAGGGGTTCGTTTGATGATAGGAGGGTCTACGTCGAGAAACCTCTCCGCGTATTCACTTGCTCAGTCGTTCGTGATCATTTAACGTCCTTTTTAGGAGATTTCCTTGAAAGTATAATTGTACGACTTTAGTTTTTCATGTTATGTATGTTTACGTATGTAACAATTAATGTTACATGTACAAGAAAGTGACAATTATTTAAGAACGTATCTATCTATACCTATATAAGACTTTGGATAGCATGATTATGATTGTGAATTGACTTAATTATCCTTATAAAATTTAATTTGCTCTTATATCATTTTATTTATTTAACTATTTAGTTTGTAGGTTATTTGGGCGAAAAATTAATAATTCAACTTAATTATGTTAATCTAATTTTTTATGTCAATTAAATTAATTAATTTGTGGGGGAAATGATTATTGAATTTTTCAAAATAAACTAAACTAACTATATTTAAGTCCCAACTTTTGTCATTCTCTAACCCATATTTTTCTAATGTGCCCTTAACTTTAATTTAATTAATTGTTTTAATTCAATTTATTAATTTAATTAGTTTTGTGAATTAAATTAATTAATTTCAAGTAATGATTTCTGAATCATTCAAAATAAATTATCCCTGCATGTCTTACTTTTGGAGAAATTGGTCGAATTCCCATTTTACAATTCGACTTTCCCTCATACAATTTTATCTAACTATTTAATTTATAGTTTATGTGGTCCAAAACTTAATTATTCAACTTAAATATATTATTCTATTTAATTCAATTATTCTAACTCAACCATATCTATGTTCAAACGGTTGCATTTTTCTTACTCTTTATATTTCATTTAACCATTTAATTTGTACTTTATAGTTTATATATATGGGTCAAAAGCTAATAATACAACTTAATTATTTTATTTTCATTTAATTAAATTAACTATATCTAATTTCTAATTCTTATCATTCTCTAACTTTTCACATTCTCCTTTATTGTGCCCTCAACTTTAATTTAACTGTCACGTTAATTCAATTTATTAATTTAAATATTATGTGAATCGAAATAATCAATTTATAGGAGTATTACTTATTGAACTAAATATTGACTTACTTCTAAAACGTGTAAATCATTCAAACTCTTATTTACATTCTGGAGCTAGCAATTCATGTACGCCAACGGGTGATCGACAACATCAGGACGTGAAAATATTTTACGTGTAATTTTTCAGAATCTTTCTTCATTCATATATTTATCGAATTTTGTAGATGTCTTATAATTGAGTAACCTTTTTATTAGAGCGCGACAATCTCTCAGTTATAACTTGTATTTTCCAGCTCTGCAAGGGGGATATAATTGCAATAACTAAAGCATTGGGAAGATACCTGGTACTTCTTGTTTTATACGTATTGCAACGTTGCATTTTGTTTGATATGTGAGTTTTGGGTAAGTATTTTGTTTCATCATATGTAGTATTTGGACTTTTCATCATTTTTGAAACGAATAGGACTAATATTGCAACATTCCAAATCGAAGGGAACCAAAAATGCAATTTGCCCTATTTTGCCCCTTCAAACCGGTTTAGAATTTTCTGTTTCAAGTTCGTGTTTCATATTTCATGTATCAATAGGTCGTTCCGATTATATTAGAGATTTTTTTAAATTTTTTTTTATATTTTAGTAATTTATCTTTTCTAATCTTAACCATTTATCAATACACGTGACATATGTATATAAATAAAGAAAATAATGAAATACAAAATTGATCTATTGCAGGCCTGACTTTCCTTCCCAAAGTCTTAACCCCATCCTGCTATTTTTCTTTCTTTTCTTTTCTTTTCTTTTTTTTTTTTGGAGCGAACCGGTCGGAGACTGTAGGGGGTTTAATGAGGACCCCACCTCTTTTATTGCAAAGAAGAGAGGAGATACATTGAGGCGATCCAAGCATCAAGCAAAGAGTTTAAACAAAAGGAGCCGCTGAAAATCAAAGGCATGACCTAAGACCAAAATCAAAAGAACCAAAGTCCCATTCGAGGACAAATTAGAGCAAGTCACTGTTACGACTACCAAGCTATCAGCTAAGTTTTCGGCCACGACAACTAAGTCAACCACCAAATATAATGCAAGATTCAAATTAGCAAGGAACAATGACTTACTCCCAATTCCGACTAATGACCAAGAAATCTAATTATTAATTTTTTTTTAAACACGCACACCCAAGTGGGATTCTAATCGGAGACCTTGCCTTCGAGAATGAACCCATCAACCACTTGGACCAACCTTTATTGCAAAAAATCTTACTAGTTAAAACTTGGTTCGGACTAACAATGATTGTCTTATTAAAAAGTAAAATGGCCAGCAAACGATTCGGATCAGCCTCACGAGCAGTAACTCAGCTTGCACAACTATACTCAAGTTAGACAAATTGATATTGAGTCTGTGACCTTGTTAGGAAAACTAACAATTAGGTCCCTGATTATTAGGGATTGTATATATCCTAGGTTGGCAAGTTACCATACTTAGACGGACTCTTGTATTATTTAGTATACCCGTGCTTTGTATCTCTATGTACATAAATTACATTCAATCAATACACAGTTTTTCTCCCAAACCTATGGCGTCTAATAATTACAACATGGTATCAAAGCCGGCGACGATCCATTAACGGATTCGAGTTTTGCTCATCACATACTCATACCGTGTTCATCAGCCATGGCAGAAGACAGTAGCTCAGCCAGTTATGGCAAGGAATCGCAGTAGCCCGTCGATTCCTTGGCCGCTCAACTTTCCAGTCTAATCCAAAATCTGCAACCAAACTAAACCCAATCAAATCAACAGTCTATTTCTCAATCAGTTTCGATTAACATCAAATTAAACGAGTTCAATTACTCAATATGGTCTCGTTTGATGCGAATGGCAATCGGGGGTAGGGGAAGATTAAGTCACCTTACCGGAATACCACCGCCACCAGCAGCGGGGGATCCAACTTACACTCAGTGGGAGCAAACCGACTTGGTTGTTTGCTCATGGCTCCTTGACAATATGGAACATAATTTGGTCGCCAATTTCATATAATACCCTACTGCGAAGGCCTTATGGGATGGATTACAGGCAACATATGGCCACGGTGGAGATAGTTTTTAGATCTTTGATCTCACAGTCCGAGCACACAGCATGAAACAAGGAAGTGATACAATTGAACAATTTTATAGTAACCTTCAGAGAATTTGGAGGGAGATAGAGGTCCGAGACCCAAATCCCATGACATGTGAAAAGAATATTGCAACTTTCAATCGCCTCAGATCCGAAAGCCGCCTCTTTCAATTCCTCGCTGGGGTAGATGATCGCTATGACACCGAACAGCGAGACCTCTTGAAAGAAAGTCCCTTGCCGACAGTAGAAAAGGCGTACGCCACCATCCGGCGAGAATCAACACGGCAAGAAATCATAGGTGCTGATCGGACATCATCATCGGTGGGAATTGGTGCAGGTATCGTTGTTAAACATCAGACACAACGGGGACCTGTATCAGCTTCACCAATGGACGCCCCCAAATTTAAACCTAAGCCACCATACCAGAACCCTATCGCCAACTCCCAAACAGGTACCTACGGCGACCGAAACACCCCGAAGTGCGATCAATGTGGCCGTCCCGGCCATAAGAAGGATGGTTGTAATGAAGTAATAGGATTTTCGGCGGGATGGCGCAGCCGGCGACGCGACGGAGTCGCATCGGGCTACGGTCGAGCCAAATTAATGGCTGGCGGTGGAATGGGTAATACAGAGACGGACACAACAGCTCAGACGTCCGTCGCCGCAACAAGTACGGCGGCGCAAATGAATGGAGTCGCGACAGGGATGGCGGCACAAATGCTTGGACTAAGGAAGGAGAAATCAGAGGCGGCGGACATTTCAAATGAGAAAGGGGGCACTCAATTAAGTATTGTTGGTAAAGGGGTTAATTTATAGCACTACCCCCCCACGTGTGCATCTTTTCATTTGAATTCCAATACCGCACTTTCATTTAATAATTTATGTCAGAATGTAATATATGATATGAATTCCCTTGAATGTCACCAAAAATGTACTAGTCCGAGTATAGGAGTTAATTACAGTGGTACAGGGGCGGCCCTACTAACGGGCAGTGAACAAGACAAAAGTGCTCGATGGCTCTTTGATTGTGGTGCGTCCGACACCATGTCTTATGATCCAACAGATTTCTCTAACAGCACTTCCCCCAACAGGACAGCAATATAGAATGCTACCGGTGGTGTCGTTCCCGTTCATGGCTTGGGAACTATAGCTATTTCGCCAACTGTAAAATTAGATAATTGTCTTTATGTGCCTGAGCTCTCATGCAAGTTGCTATCTATAAGCCATGTGACTAAAGAATTAAACTGTTTGGTCCTGATGTATCCCACTTTCTGTCTGCTGCAGGATATTCGGTCGGGGAGAGTGATTGGGCGTGTTACTGAGGAAGATGGACTGTACTATGTGGACGAGGTGACTCAACACGGAACTGCAGTGCTTGCTCACGGGAAAGTGGAACGCCAACAGTGGTTGTGGCACCGGAGGTTGGGACATCCGTCTTTAGGGTATTTGCAATCTTTATTTCCTAATATTTTTACTCAGACAAGTCAGTTGTCCTGCGAGACTTGTATTCTTTCAAAAAGTCACAAACAATCCTTTTCTAGTTCTTTTTCTAGAGCTAAAGATGTTTTTTCGTTGGTTCACTCTGATGTGTGGGGCCCTGCCCCGAATACTGATTATCATGATTTTCGTTATTTTCTGTTGTTTGTTGATGATTGCTCACGAATGGTATGGGTTTATTTTCGAAAGAACAAATCAGATGTTCCACTTAAGTTCATAGAGTTTTTTAAAATGGTGCAAACCTAGTTTAATTCAAAAATCAAGGTTCTCAGGTCTGATAATGGGGGGGAATTTGTCAACTTAACTCTTAAACAGTTTTTTTCGGGATAATGGGTTGATCCATTAAACTTCCTGTCCACACACCCCCCAACAGAACGGAGTAGCAGAACGTAAAAACAGACAACTCCTAGAGATGACTAGGGCCCTCATGCTTGAGTCTCACTGCCCGAAGCATCTCTGGCCTGAAGCCATTGCCACCTCAGTCTATCTCATAAACCGTTTACCTACTAAAGCACTTAATCTTGAAACTCCCCTGCAGCACCTGGAAACACAAGTTAGTATACCCTCACAATTGGTCCTTAAGCCGCGAGTTTTTGGGTGTTCAGTGTTTGTCCATGTTCCTAAGGTTGATAGGAATAAATTAGATCCATGTTCTCTTAAGTGTGTCTTTGTGGGGTATGGTGTACATCAGAAGGGATATCGGTGTTATCATCCCTCTACCCGGCGCCTGTATACGACGATGGACTGTGATTTTCTTGAAATAGAATACTTCTTTACCCAACCTAGTGTTCAGGGGGAGAGTCAGCAGAGTCAACAGCACGACCCACTAGGCTGGGTCACACCATTTTGGCCTACCACAGTCCCACAAGAGCAAGTAGGCGGAACCACCGAGCAGACCCGACATACAGTACAGTCTATCACCCCAACTCCACCTCCGACCGATATCCCTGAGGTACGTGGTTGTAGTTCTAGTATTAGTGTATCCCCTGAACTCGATGAAGCTAACAGTGCAGGTCAGGAGAATGATGCAGTCATTAAGGAAGAAGCTCAGTGGAAGACACAAACAGATCATGAGAACAGGTATGTGTTGCCTCTAAGAGCAAATCGGGGAGTCCCCCCGAAAAGATACGAACCAGAACATGTGAACAGACTCCATAAGTACCCAATAGCCGATCTGGCTAAAGGGAACTTATCTCAGCAGGCACGAGCACATGTCGCCTCTGTCTATTCCACCCCTGTCCCAACCAGAGTGGAAGAGGCGCTTACAGATGACAGGTGGGTTCAGGCAACGAAAACTGAGATGAATGCATTGGAAAAGAATGCCACGTGGGAGAAATGTGAGTTGCCTAGTGGAAAGAAAGTAGTCGGATGTCGTTGGGTCTTTACAGTAAAGCATCGGACAGATGGCAGTATTCAAAGATATAAGGCCAGACTACTGGCAAAGGGATACACCCAGACTTATGGGATTGACTACTCAGAGACGTTTTCCCCAGTCGCCAAGATTGATACAATCAGAGTCCTGTTTTCAGTGGCAGCCAATCGGGAGTGGCCACTACACCAGTTTGATGTTAAGAATGCGTTTCTTCATGGGGACCTCGAAGAAGAAGTTTACATGGAACCTCCACCGGGTTTCACCCGAGGTTATAGACGCGGGGAAGTGTGCAGGTTAAAAAAGGCACTGTATGGCCTCAAACAGTCGCCTCGGGCATGGTTCGGGAGATTCTCAGTTGCTATGAAAAAGTATGGGTACCGTCAGAGCAACTCAGATCATACCTTATTCCTCAAAAGAAGAGAAGAGTTGGTTACGTGCCTAATAATCTATGTCGATGACATGATTATTACCGGAGATGATTCAGAGGAGATTGCGCGCCTCCGGGAGAACCTATTTACGGAGTTCGAAATGAAAAATTTGGGGGAGTTAAAGTATTTCCTAGGGATAGAGGTGTTAAGATCCAAACAGGGGCTCTTCATATCATAGCGGAAGCTTGTACTTGATCTTCTGGCAGAAGTTGGACTGCTAGAGTGCAAGCCTGTAGACACTCCTATAGTTGCTAATCACGGGCTCAGAATAGTGGAAGGGGCAGAAGAAACAGATAAAGGACAATATCAGCGGCTCGTTGGTAAATTGATCTACCTAGCACACACCCGACCTGATGTGGCATACGCAGTGGGAGTTCTGAGTCAGTTCATGCATCGACCGCAGAAGGATCATATGGATGCTACAATTAGGGTGTGTCAGTATCTGAAAGGGAGCCTGGGAAGAGATGTGCTATATCAGAAGCATGGACACCTCAACATTGAGGCATACACTGATGCAGATTGGGCTGGGAACCCAGTGGACAGGCGATCAACCTCCGGGTACTTCACACTCGTGGGAGGAAATCTAGTAACTTGGAAGAGTAAAAAGCAGAAAGTAGTAGCCTTGTCAAGTGCAGAGGCCGAGTTTCGTGGGATTGCACGGGGGATGATCGAGATACTGTGGCTGAGGAAATTGCTAGCAGAGATTGGCTTCCTAGCACATAGAGCATGCAAGTTACGATGTGATAACCGGGCAACTATTAGCATATCAGGGAATCCGGTTCAGCATGATTGAACCAAATATATTGAAGTTGATAGACACTTTATCAAGGAGAAGCTAGAAGAAGGAGTGGTTGATCTTCCGTTTGTGCGATCCGAAGACCAGCTGGTTGACATACACACGAAAGCTATGAATGAGAGGATATTCAGTGAAGTCTTGCACAAGTTGAGCATCGTCGATCCGATACTCGACTTGAGGGGGAGTGTTAGGAAAACTAACAATTAGGTCCCTGATTATTAGGGATTGTATATATCCTAGGTTGGTAAGTTACTATACTTAGACGGACTCTTGTATTATTTAGTATACCCGTGCTTTGTATCTATGTACATAAATTACATTCAATCAATACACAGTTTTTCTCCCAAACCTATGACGTCTAATAATTATAACAGACCTTTGACTGGACTCCATAAGACATGATATAACAATTCTCGCAGCAAATCCCAAGTGTTGGCAACGTGCACAAAGCCAAGGAACAACATACCTTTCTCATGCTCATTAGTTTTCTCCATTTTTCCAGAATTCCACTTATCTAATTTATTCGGCTTGAACAGGATACCATCAAAGTCAGAGCATTGAAAATAGATTTAGGTAAGACAGAGACTGCTATTACCCACTAGACTATTTGGCAGCTTGTAATATGTATCTCTTTGCCACGTCTCCCATTTCTATCAGAACTTCCTTTGAAAGTAATACCTGCACCAAATTTCGACGTGGCTATTTCTATTACCTCTTGTACCTGCCAACAAATGCAGAACAGAGCACCATTGACGTTATTGAAATCTGAAATTTGGTAGTCCCCATTTATTGAGTTTAATGAAACCTTTTGCCACATTCGGTAATGGCGAGCTAGGGAAGGACCAAGCCATCATTGCCAGAAGATCGGCCAAGCCATTACCTTCCCAATATATGTGCAACATGGTTACATTCATTGTCCTCACTCAGGGAAATCCTGGCCCAGCAGGTATTGGAGGGGTGATTCGGGACTGCGAGGGATTGGTGATATACGCTTTCAGCTGTGGTATTGGTGTAGCAACAAATACAATTGCGGAATTGAAGGCTCTCATTCGTGGGGTCCAAGCAACAGTGGAGTTGGGTTCTCAAGCTAACCCCATCCTGCTTGTTAATTAGCTATGATTAACTGCCGGAGCTACTTAATTGTACGTGGCATTGGTTATGGTCACTCATTAATAAAAACTTAAGAAGTAGCTAAGATATATCCTAGTTTAAAGTGGAAATCAGAAAAATGTGCTAATTAAAGAACAGCATGACAACAACATTGCTCACAAAAGTACATAGTTTGTGGACTATAAAAAGGGAACTGTTTCAAGATGAATTCAATACATTGCGATTTCTGGCCCCTTATTAATTAAGTTAAGAGGTAATAAAACAAGGATAAATGGCATTATAATACCCAAAAAAAAAAAAAAAGCAAACAAGAGGGACTTTTTTCTTTTAGTTTTATTCATTAATCTTTCCTCCTAATTCTTTCTATTTTTCTTTTTGCAGATTTTCGAGTTTGCGACAATGTCCGCTTCTATGTGTCCACGTAGAGATGTTAATACGGGAAAAGATAATTGCAAGAAAGCGAATAAAAGAGAAGCTTCTGTTGTAGTGGAGCCCGACGATGAAGAGTTTGTTGTCGATAGAATGAATTGTTTGACAGAAATATTGGAAGAATTTCAAGAACATCACAAGAAAAAAGTCCACCATTTTCTAGGTAATTTGATGATTTTCTCCTTGTGGACATAAACTATATATATTCATTGGATACTAGTGCATATTAGAAATATTGAATTCTGAACTCATAGTAATTTTTTTAACTAAGATTTCATATTTTGACTGCTCAGTTTTATTAAAACTTATTGTGACTTTGTCGCATGCATGCAAAACTTATTTTTCCTAAGTTTCATTAGAACTGGGGAAATTGCAAATTTAATATGAGAACTCGATCAATTCATCAGTCTTAGTATATTTTATTTCCGACTACAAAATAAGATTGTTCAAAATCAAATAATTTAATGCGCTTCTTTTTACCGAAAACTGATTTTATCTACTGTAATTTAACGTGGCGAACTAGGGCAAACTCTTAGTTCGCCATGTGTAAAACCGAATCGAGTTTCCAGCAGGCAAAACCGAGTTCCGGCCAAAAATTGCATGATTATTAAGATGCGCTCCTATTTTATTGTCGGGTAGTTTGTCATGTGTAAAATCGGGTCAGGTTTCCGGCCGGCAAACCCGAGTTTCGGTCAAAAAGTGCATTAAATTGTATGATTTTAATATATGGTCCTATTTTATCGTCGGAAAATTAAATATACCAAAAATACTGAATGATCGAGTTGGTATATTAAATTTATAATTTTTTCCTTAAAACTTTTACGTCGTGCCTAACCTACTTATAGACCTTCATATCACATGCAAAATCTGAAGCTGTCATGGAAAACTCTAGGTCATGTCCTGTACAGTCGAACTTAATCAATTATAATAGCAAGTGTATAATAATTGTAATTTAATTATCGACAAACGTAAAATACTGGCTCACTCATTATACTGGTTTGATTGAATTAAGTTCAGTTTAGAATTACTAGGTTGTCATCATGTTTCCCAATTAAACTTGCCATATTTTCGTATCTCAACTTCCCATACTGAATTTTCGAGTAAATCAAAATTTAAAAGTTAAAAGAAAAAAAATTCATATACATAAATTGAATTGTTTTTAATTAAAAAAGGAACTTCTATTTTTGTACATAAAATTTAAAATAATTGTAACTCGTTCCTTAATTAATTGATAAAAAATAATCTCACCATTCTCAACCAAAATCCTGGATCCAATAATTCTTTTTCCCAACTCATATCCGCGAAGTCTTGGTTTATGGATCACTTGTTGGTTATGTAGGTTATGCAGCTAATCAGAACTGCAGTGATTATCTGGATTCCATTTATACGATTCTGCAGTTCAACATGAACAACGTTGGTGATCCATTCACGAATTACAATGGCTTTCATTCCAAAAAGTTTGAAGTGGGCGTCTTAGATTGGTTTGCTCAGTTATGGGGAATTGAAAAGGATGAATATTGGGGCTATGTCACCAATGGAGGCACTGAAGGCAATCTTCATGGCCTTCTGCAGGGGTACTCAGTATCTCTCTATATATCTTCACGCAAACACGCACAATATACATATATGATGTGTAAGTTGATTCAAATTAGCTTAAAGTACTAAATATTAATGTGCATATATTTGTGCCAGGAGAGAACTGCTGCCAAATGGGATCCTATATACATCTCGAGAATCACACTATTCTTTATTCAAGATAGCAAGAATGTACAGAATGCAATGTGAAGCAACAGCAACCTTAGCTAATGGGGAGATGGATTGCAGCGACCTTAGAGATAAATTGCTCATCAACAAGGACAAACCAGCCATCATCAATGTTACTCTAGGTATGAATTTTAGTTGAAGCTTTTCCATTATGGAAAAAATTCTATCCCAAAACCTTTTTTGTCTAACCCAATAAATACAGGTACACACAAGTATAAATACTCGTCCACTGATAATTACTCTGATTTGATGGAATAAGGTTTGAGTTAGAATTTACCATTTTATGTTTTTTTTTAATTTGTCAACAACGATAAACCAACTATCATCAATGTTACTCTAGGTATTCATTACAATAAAATGAGTTATTTATACGATAACTCCTGTGTTAGGTGTGTTTAACGATAAGATTACCTAGCTAAGGAAGGATTTTTTATTGAATCAAATCACTCTTATAATCTTTCCTTCCTTATCTTTTTCCTTGTATTTAGCCTGTTTCCTCTCTTGTATTTTGTAACCCTAGCCAGTATATATATGGTGTTGTATCTTGTACTTTGATCTGTCAATGAATACAAACATTTCTTGACTCCATACGTGACTTTATATGGTACCGGAGCCATATTATTATTTTTTTCTTTCTCTCCTTTCTACTTCACCACCACCATCGCCATGTCCACCACAGCCCTTGTCACCGCCTCAACCCCAAACACCACCCTTTCCGCTACCCACAACTTCAGTATCAAATTGAACAGCAAATTATCTCGCTTGGAAGACACAACTTCCACTTCTCTATTATCAAACCCTGAATGATTTTGTTGATGGTACCGTCAATCACCACCCACAACTATTCCGGATCCGACAAATCTGACGTCTCAGATTGCCAATCCGGCATATGCAGACTGGTACAAAAAGGACCAGATGCTTCATTCCGGGTTACTCTCCGACCTCTCTGAAGAAGTTTTTCCACATGTTATTGGGCTCTCCTCATCCCATGAAGTCTGGAAGGCTCTCGCCAATGCCTTCGGTTCGGTTTCCTAAAATTGTCAACTTCAATTACACATTAAACTTCAAGAACTCAAATATAACGGTGTCACAGTTTCCTCAGCGAGGAAAGCCTTGTCCGATGAATTGTCCGTTGTCGGACGCCCCCTATTTGCTGCCAAATTCAATGCTATCATCTACCGGAACATTGGTACCGAAAACAACACCATTACTGCGTTGAACCTGAGATCTGAACCAGTCTCGTTCCATGAACTGCACGGTCAACTAGTGGCACATGATATTCTCCTTCGAGGGTCTTTGGTTGTTCCAATCGCCAATGTCTCTTATGTGCAGACGTCCAGGCTACAATCCGCTCGTGGCCCTTCGACCCTTACCACCTTTACTCATGGAACCAACCGGCGCCCCAGTCCTGGTCCAAGTAATCGTCACCCTAGTGGACATTCCAGACCTTGAGGTCCGTGCCAGAGCTGTAGTTGGAGGAATCATTCTACTTCCACTTGTCGCAGTCAGTACCAGCCACTGACACCTGGCTTCCGACCCTCATTCCCTACTTAGGCCAAACATACCTACTTTGGCCATGAACTTGTTTTGACTTTGTCCCAGCACACCAGTTCTAGCAGTCATACCACCCCTCCTACCAGGGACCGTAGTACCATCACAAATTCCAGCAGTGGTACCCTAATACAGTTGTAAATTTTCATACCACACTTGATCTCAATTCCCTAAACAATCTGACACTTTATGGTAGTAATGATCAACTTCATGTTGGTGATGGTTAAGGGCTGCCTATAACACATACAAGTAAAGTTGGTATTTCTTCATATAAAGGTGTCCTCTCTTTAAATAACACACTGCGGGTGTCGTACTCACCAAGAGTTTATTATCTGTTCAAAAATTTACTTATGATAGTGGTGTGTTCTTTGAATTTTAACCTACTTATTTTCTCATTAAGGACCAGGTAACCTAGACGGTGTTGCTCCGGGGCCATAGTGAGCAGAGAGTGTACGTGGTGTCCCCATCGTAGAAATAAGCCTTGGCTACTGAAGTGCCCAACATGAATGATTGGTATGCCCGGTGGGTCACCCAAATTCTAGAGTTTTGAAATTTCTTGTTCGAAATTCCGGACTTGAGTCCTTTAGTAGCAGTTTAGAACCATGTCCCTCTTGTGTACTTGGTAAAATGAGTCGAATTCCTTTAGCTTTTGTTGAACATAAGAGCATTGATCCTTTTGATATCATTTACTCAAATGTTTGGGGACCAGCCCTTATTGCCTCCAGTATGGTTTTCATTATATGTTGTTCTTTATTGATGACTTTACCCGTTACACTTGAATTTATTTTCTGAAAAATAAAAGTGAAGTGTATTCTATATTCCTAAACTTTGAGCAACTCGTAAATTATCAGTTCCAGGGGAAAATAAAAGTCTTTCACTTAGATTGGGGAGGGGAATACCAGAAACTAAACAAATACTTACAATCCGTGGGAATTGTCCATCGCATAGCCTGCCCTTACACCCATGAACAGAATGTGTTGCAGAACGCAAAATAAGACATGTTGTCGATACCAGTCTTACATTTCTTGCTCATGCCAAAATGACACTCAAATATTTGAGTTTTGCCTTTGAAACGGGATTCTCACTCATCAACTCACTCCCCTAGCAAGTCCTTCAAAATGTTTCCCCCACCAAAAACTCTTGGTCTTGCCTCCTCCGTACACAAACTTTAAACCCTTTAGATATGTTGTCTTCCCTCTATTATGCTTGTACAACCAACATAAGTTTGATTTTAGAACCAAATCTTGTGTATATTTGGGGCAAAGTCCAACTCAACTGCTAGGTGTCTGGAACCAGTGTCTAATCACATCTTTCTTGCTCTTCATGTCAAATTCTTTGAACTCAGGTTTTCCTTCACGGATGCTCCGACACCGGTGACCTCCATGCCACCTCTATCACCATGGCTGCACACGCACACCATTCTCTCTGATCTCACTCGGTCGGGCACATCTTCAGGTGTAACTTCTTCCTTCCTACATCTTCTCATCTAGGTACCAGTGCTTATCCAGCCCCTACCATAAATACCACACCCTCCAACAGCTCCAGTAATAATTCCCAAAGTACCAGACCCACTGACCCACAACAACCTGATAATTTCAACCTTGTTATTGATCTATCTCACTACCCCAACCTCACCACAAAAACAAACTACAACCACCCGTACTCACCCCATGGACCTACGCCGTTCTACCCTCTCTCGCCGTGAAGCCCATGATGCTTCGACGAGCACAAACTACCTCCTCTATAAACCTAACACATTCAAACAGGCATATCTTCACCTCCAATGACGGTAGGCTATGCAAGCTGAGTATGATGCTCTTATTTCCAATAAAACATGGTCACTAGTACCTCGCCCTGGTACTAAAAATGTTATTGGATGCGAGTGGTTATTTTTCATCAAAAGATATTCGGATGGGACTATTGATCGATATAAAGCCCGTCTAGCGGCGAAGGATTTTCTCAAGAATTTGGCATTGATTATCATGAAACATTCACTTCAGTGGTTAAAATGACCACCATACGGATTGTTCTCTCCTTATCTGTCTCTCACTCTTGGCCTACTCGACAACTGGATATATCCAATGCTTCCTACATGGATTTCTGGACACTGATATCTTTATGAAACAACCACATGGGTTCATTCACCCAGATTATCCTGACCATATTTGCAACCTTCAAAAGTCCCTCTATGGTCTCAAGGAAGCTCCTCGGGCTTGATTCCAGCGTCTCCTAGCCTTTCTTCTGCAACTCAGATTTATCTCATCTAAGGTTAATCACTCCCACTTTATACTTTGGCAAGGTATAATGGTTCTTTATATATTGGTTTATGTTGATGACATCATTGTCACAGGTTCCAATGAAGTGAAGTTTGACTGGTTTTTATCTGCATTTAAGGCGGTCTTTCCGGTTCGTGATCTTGGCTTCTTCTCATACTTCTTAGGGATTGAGACCATTCATACCGCAACCGGAATGCTCCTATCCCAGAGAAAGTATGTGACTGATCTTTTGTACCATTTTGGTCTGGTTGATTCCAAGCCATGTACCACCACAATGGTAACAAGCCCCATTTTATTAAATCTTTGGGACAACCACTTGAGCAACCCCAACAGTACCGACAATTGTTAGGGGCATTGCAGTATATCACTCTCACTCGACCAGATATTTCATTCTCGGTTAACAGACTCTCTCAATTCATGCACAATCCTGCCGATGAACATTGGAAAACTGCAAAACACCTCATGCGGTATCTTAAAGGGACATCCAACATTGTCTTTCTCATTGTTCGAACCAACGATCACACACTGTAAGTTTTTTCGGACAGTGATTGGGGCGGATGCCCTGACGATCGACGGTCAACTAGAAGTTATGCTTTCTATCTTGGTACCAATCTGGTATCTTGGCAATCGAAGAAATAACCCACTATTGCACATTCTTTTACTGAAAGTGAGTATAAGACGTTAGCTAATGCTACTACTAAGGTTTTGTGGATCCAGACGCTTCTTATGGAACTTAGTTTTCTGATATCCAATCCATCGGTGTAATGGTGTGATAATATATGTGCCATATATTTGAGTCCAAACCCAGTCTTCCATGCTCGTACCAAACACATCGAGTTGGATTACCACTTTGTTCGTGAGCAAGTGGCCAATGGCAATATTCAAATTCGTTTCCTATCTATCGATGGTCAGTTGGCTGACATCCTCACCAAAATCTCTTGTTCAACTCCTACATGAGTTCCATCGAGCTAAGCTTCGACTTGCGTTACCCCCATCTTCAGCTTGCCGGGGGGTGTTAAAGGATAAGATCACCTAGCTAATGAAGGATTTTTTTATTGACTCAAATCACTCTTGTAATCTTTTCTTGCTTATCCTTTTCCTTATATTTAGTCTATTTCCTCTGTTGTATTTTGTAGCACTAGTCAGTATATATATATGGTGTTGTATTGGTCCATCGATGAATACAAAAATTTCTTGGCTCCGTACGTGACTTTATAAGGTGAAATGGGGAAAAATCATATGTTACAAAAATTATACGGAAAATCCTGTGTTTTCAAAATATTTGTGTGACACCCCGCACGTGAGGCACCACATCCCCTATACTATAGTCCCGCATGTAACACCCCAAGCGAAGGGCGCCACATCCCCCGCACTAAGACCTAGACCCGGTCATGAAATGGAAAGTCCAAGCCCGAGTCCGAATCAAAGCGAACGGAAGACCAACACACTCACTATGCTAGGCGGGCTAACCCTTGAACCAATTAAAACCACATAAACAATAAAACCAAACAATGCATAAGAAAGTGAAAGCAATAACATAAATCATGCACGATGAGCTACGAGCTCCAATATAAATTCAATAATCAACTAAGCATGGCCTTCGCAGCCTCAAGATACAATATACGAATAAATATGCAATACAATAAAGACATGAGTGTGTGTAGACACACCCGACTAGCTAGACTCAAATAACTCTAGTTTTCTCGCCTAGTGCTCCAAACCTACAAAAGACTGAAACAATTCGGGTTCAGTCTATAGGAGACTGGTGGCTATAAAAATGGGGCTTAATATAGTAATAAGATATTATTTAAACACCCACACATGCAAGTCCTAATCCCGCTCAAGGTTTGGAAAACATTTCCCAAGTGGGTAAAATAAATAAAACAATGACGGGATTATGACTATCCAATTTATTCATTCAATCAAGCAGCCAATACGTTAGCCCCGGCGGGTAGGGCTTCAATCTCAACCCATCTCCTTTTGTGTGTGCAATATTCATTCGGTCATTCATTGGTGTTCATGCATCAATCATACATTTGCATTTGTTCATTGTCGTTCATTAGCAACGCTATTATCATTCATGCATTAACAATCATTCGTTATCATTCATTGCCATTGACATTCATTCATTCATTAACAAATACTCCTTACTCCGGTCACGGTTCGGGTAGCGAGCCCTTACCGTCCAATCAGAATGGCTAGTGGGGTCCATGAAACCCCATCTAGCCCGGCTAGCATTTCATCTTTGAAACCTCCCCAACGAAGTTCGTTTCGCCATACATGTGTGGGACTAGTATGAGAGGATCACCGTCGGTCCTTGCCTCCCCAATTAGAAAAATAACACATTTAAACAATTAACACAAGTTGAAATGAACGCGCATATAAGATAAGGAAATTTAGATAAATTAAAATGATGTGTGATGCATGTGCCATGGATGCATTGAACCTGTCACCATAGTTGGATAAGCTTTAGCTTAAGGTTTATTCCTTGTAGCTGAATTACAAGCTTGTCTTGAATTGTTGATTGTCTTGTTTTCCCACAGTCTTCAAATTCTTCAAAATTCCCTTGTATCAACTATGCGTCTCCATTGTCTGAGATTAGAATATTCTGAACCCAATTTTTCCTACCCTCATGGAACTAGCATCACCTTAAAATTTGATCTCCAATCGGCGTCTAGAACCTTTGCCTTGCGGCCCTCTATTTTATTCATGTAACTTCAATGTGATGTTATGATTTATTCTCTAAGGCCCTATTCTTGAGCATGAGATTTTCTTCCAAAAGTTCCTTGCCTTTCTTTATCGTCTCCATTTGTTGCTCCATGTTCCTAAACTCTTCCCACAACACGACAATTCGGCTTGGATCTGGAATAGCTCCAACTCTTCAAAGGTAAACCCCTAACGTCATTGCCTTTCCAAAATTTGCATCAACCAAGTGAATCGGCTTCCTTCATCTCTATGTTGATCATAACCCTCAGATTTAAACACATCCAAGGTTCCCTTTTCTTTGTCTCCGTCCTGGATTGATTAACTTTCATAGTGTGAGTTGATTCCTACAAGTCATAATCATCCTACACCCAACTTTTCTCACCAAGGATTCACCATCCTCCCATAAAACTTGAAGACTTTTCCAAATTCGGCCTCATAACCCGTGCTAGTTTCATCTTCCAAATTTAGGTATAAATTCCATGAAATCCGGCTAATCTTGTAAATTGTATACGTCGCACATTTCACCAATGTCCTGTTGATTACTACCCACTTCAATTACATTTACAGCGTTCCACATTTTAAGACCCCATCCAAAATCCCATTGCTCGATTCATAAGTCAATTGAAGAAAACCCATGAAATTCTGAATCCTTGAACTTAGAGCCTCAATGAAATCCTATATCCCTTGTACCAGAAAAACTTGAGATAGCATGTTGTTGTGATAGAAATTGGTCATGGTTTGAGATCATCTTTGTACCTTGAATTCATGACTCATTTCCAATATAATGCATGTGGTTAAGATATGCTCATGCCACATAATCAATCAACAAGAATCAATTCAATATAGAATGCAGCAAATAGGCCAATAAGGCTCAAAAGAAATGCATTTAAAGGATCAAGAACAGTGCAATGCACACATTGACAAATAGTTCCTAAGCCGTGCGACTAAACTTGACACAACACGACACTTGAACCCCGGTTTTGCAACCTTGGGCTCTGATACCACTTAAAGATGTAACACCCGGAGCGTAGGGCGCCACATCCCCCGCACCAAGACCCGGACCCGGAAAAGAAATGGGAGTCCAAACCCGAATCCGAAGTCAAGGCGAACGGAAGACCAACACACACGCTA
>JBBMKE010282973.1:0-13874 GCA_037834125.1 Lippia alba | reverse complement strand
CCGCCTTCCTTTTCGGAATTGGGTCAATATCATTAAAATCTCCCGCAGACAAAAGGAATTCGATTGCCGTCTTAGTTGCTCAAGAAGGTTCGAAGTTGTTAGTTGAGGTCCTTGTTAGGTATGTGTATTAACACACGTGATAGGAAGATTCTGGAGGCCGTATTTGATAGCACTTAGCATACATATATATACTCTGTACAGTGTCATTTTATTCACTAATATGAGAATTTAAATTTCCTCCTTTTTCCCTTGTTTTTGTTTCCAGGAATCTCCTAAATCCAGGTGTCCCCTAATCAGTGATGGTAACATCACTGAGATAAGTAAACATACTCTGTAACACTGACGGTCAAATCCGTGGCCAGAGCAACGCAAGGCCGCCGGTGCAACCGATAGAATCAACACAGATGCGGGCAGCACGTTCCCGATTGAACTAGTCAAGGACCTCCATGTCCCAACATTTCACACCAAGTACTTTAGGCGTTATTGCTTTGACAAAAAAATTTCTTTGAATTGATTAAACGTCATTTATGGAGCTTTTCCCTCGGTCACCCCTACAATATATCGAATTGACATTCCAAACTCTGTGATTGTAAATGTTTCAAAGTAGATCATGTGATGGTATTAAATTAACACTAAATTAACACTCAAAATCCTTCGGCCGTGACAACAACACAATATAGGATTTTGAGTTTTAATTTAATATAATCATAAAATTGGCTTTGCGACATTTTAAATCAAAGGACTTAGAATGTTAATTACGTATATTATATTACGGAATGTTTTGTGCAATAAATTCTTCCTTTGTGTGGGGATATTGTTCTAAACAGGGTACGTACAATTGCACAAACAATTAATCTCGTAACTTGTGTTTGATATTTTTCAGGTACTCGTGCGTTTTCTAAGTGAATAACAAATAATTATTTAATTTCTTGAATATTAATTTTTTTGATGTAAACTATATATAGTAACAAAAATTATGAACACTATTTAATTAACAATTGGTTATTTAGACATATTATTTTTCATTGTTACTTTATACAATGTAACATATTGGACGGTTGAGTCCTTGCACCAGAGCAATGATAGGCCATCACTGCAACCAATAGAATCAACACAAATACTAAACAAATAGAAAGCAAATTAATCTTCAATTTTCCATATGGAGTAACATTGCGTCTCGCATAAACAAAAAGCTAATGAAGGATTATGTTATCAGATAAGAGAATGGTGGAACTGAACTTGCTGGATGTCAAATATCCCACATTTAATCTTAAAAAATGTGGTGCTTAATATATAATGATTCGGCAATCCTTCTCCCAACAACTAATTTTTTTAGGGTGAGTTATGTCAAACTCATTACTTAATAAGGTATTAGAGCAAATTCTATTTTAGATGCGTCTCTCCTCCCGCAGATATTCGTTACTAGGAGCTCCAGTTTATTGCATGTCTGCTTTAGACGTATCTCTACACCTGCAAATATTCCACAAATATTCATTCCTGCAAGCTCTAGCTATAACCACACCATGAAAAAATATTTTTTGTTACAAATTTATTTGCCACAATTTCCAACTAGGATCAGGGACACCCATGTCCCAACATTTCCAACTAAGTACTTAAGGCGTTATTGCTTTGACAAAAAGTTTTCTCTGAATTGATTAAACGTCCTTTCTCTGCGGATTTTGTCCTAAACAAGGTACAAATAATTAATTCCATCACTTGTATCTGATATTTTTTGTTTGGTACTAGTTCATTTTCCGCGAGAAATAACAAGTATTTAGTTAAATATGAGGTTTATATAGAAAGACTATCCGTTATTCTAATATCCGGCTGTACAAACAAGATTACCTACACCAAACTGGATGTCCAATATCTAGTCATGCAAATATGATTTGTGATTTGTCAATTCATATATCAATTCGTATCCGATTATTTTTCTCGATGCTTATCCTATGGGGTCGGGATCCAAAGAACCTACTCGCTCTCAAGTGTAGCGATCCAAAGTAAATACTAACCCTAACGATTGGAATTTGGGGTATTTCTTGCCCTAGCGAATTGAGATTCGAAGCAGATATTTGCCTGAGCGATTAGGACGTGGAGTATTGTTTGCCCTCTCAATTGTTCGATATTTCAAAACTGGTTTTTGAGGTCTCACAAATTATACTTTTATATCAACTATCAAAGGTCAATCAAAATAAAGATTTGAGAGAAAAGAAGTGTAGCTGTATCGATATAAGCATAATTTTTTTTTCCAATTTTACCCCCTTTCTCTTAAAATCTTACCGTAATAAGTCAGGATTTCGGAGAGACTAATTAAGAGAGATCAGATCAAAAGCTTGGATTGTCATATCTCAAGGGTCGAATTTATAGAATCTCGGGACTTAGTGTTTTAGTTATTCATGTTACCTTCTCTTATCATGATTCATGATCTTCTATTTGATTTGTTATGATCCTACCAAATTCTCTATTGTCTTGGTTAGTTTTTTTTTTTTTTTTTTTTTTGCACAACACTCATCCGAAGCTTGAGCTGTCCTCACGAGCATGTCCAACGAACTGGTGCTGCGAGTTTGAGTCTCTTGTTCGATCCTTCTGTTTGTCGAGTCTGCTCCCAGCGCACTCGCCTGTTCGCATATATCATCAGTTCAGTGACTTCGGCTTCTTGCCTTATCCGCATATTTGGGCTAAACCTGGGGTTAAATGTGTAGTAACCCAACAATATATAGTAATAAAAATTATGAACACTATTTAATAACAGAAGATTGATTATTTAGATCAGAGAATATTTGGGGAAATTAGGGAAAAATTCCCAATTAATGTGGACTCAATTTTTAGTGTGCTCCCCATTTTGAAAAAAAAAATTAGTTCACTCTCCAAATGAGAATCATAATTTTAGTTTGCTCTCCATTTTGTGCAGTACATACGACATATGCCAGGAATTGCGTATTTAAATCGTAATATCGCGTATTTAAATCGTAATGTGCTGGACAAAATGGGGAGCAAACTAAAATTATGATTCTCATCTGGAGAATGAACTAAATTTTTTTTTTTTAAATGAGGAGCAAACTAAAATACTTTCAAACTCATGGGAAGTTTTTAAAACAATGCCCCAAATTATTTATCATAGTTACTATATACTAAAATTCGCCTTCTATATAAGTTGTCCTCATAGGAACAATTAACGCCAGAAAGCCAGACACAGTACTCCTATAGAAAAGGTTAAGCATTTCGCATAATACAATTCATCAATTCAGAGAAATTTGTATTATCCAATGGAAGAAGTTGAGTTATATGTCATTTCATTGTTCGCCCTTGTTGTTATATTCTATACATGGTATAACAATAGAAAGCTAAGCTCATCTCGCAACAAAAACAAACCACCATCACCACCCACCCTTCCCATCATCGGAAATCTCCATCAACTCGGACAATTGCCTCATCGCTCTCTTTGGGAATTATCAAAGAAATACGGACCACTCATGTATCTCAAATTCGGCTCAAAACCAACAGTTGTGGTTTCAACGGCAGAAGCGGCTAAGGCAGTTTTGAAAACCCATGATATCAGCTTCGCAGAAAAGCCTATCATAGACGATGTCAAGAAAGTTTTCTACGACAATAAAGATCTGATTCATTTGCCATACGGCGACCAATGGAAGAAGATAAGGAACATCTTTCTCCACGAGCTACTGAGCAGCAAAAGGGTAAAATCATTTAGTTCCATCAGGGAGGAGGAGATATCTCTTCTGATGGAAAAGATTCAGCAGCAACGAATGGCATCGTCAGATTCATTGCCTGTCAACTTAACAGACATGTTTGCTTCCTTTACGCATGATTTGATTTGTAGGGCAGCTCTGGGGAAGAAACAAAGTGAATCGGATCATGGGAAGAAAGTTTTGGAAGCGATTGATGAAGGTGTGAGATTGTTGTTCGATTTCAACCTGGGGCAGTTTGTTCCTTGGCTTAGCTGGATCAATCGGTTGAATGGTTTCGACGCCGCAATTGATAAGATTGTTGAGAAAAGGGACGAGGTCTTGGATGCTGTTGTTGAAGATCATTTGAACAGGGCTTCAACTGGAGACACTGTTTATGATGAAAACTTTGTTGATATTTTGCTGGAGATACATAAGGGTAGCACTCCTGATCTCTCCATTGACCTGATAGAGCTCAAAGGTGCAATTTTGGTAAGTGGTTGTAGGGCTGTCAACGGGTTGGGTTCGGGCTGGATCATGAGATTATGGATCTGGATCCGATAAGAAAGCCCGATAACGGGATCCAAATCTAATAAAAAAAGTTTATTTAATGGATTATTTGATGGTTTTGTTTATGTTAATTTAAAATAGGTTAACTTAAATTTATTAATAAAAGAAAATAATATACATTTCAGGTAAACAATACAAAGTTTATTATCGTTTAAAGTGATCGATAAATATATAAAAAATCTAATTTAAATCATTTTACTTAATATTCTTTACTAGTAAATAATTTATTTAATTAGATATTTTATATAAAATCGGATTGGGTTCTTAAAGGATGAGATTCCGTAATTTCATATTCAATCTATTTATTTCGGATAACAAATATTTATAATAAAATATAATACATTAAACATTTTTATCAGACGAATATGCTAAAATTCGGATTTGAATCAGATTAAAATCCAATCCATTGACAGCCCTAAGTGGTTGAATACGTGGGTGGGGATATTTTGTTGTTGTTAATGTTATTAGTTTTTGTTAATTTTACTAGAACACATAAATAAGAAAGTACTACTGCATTATTATTTTTTTTGGTAGAGAGTACTACTACATCTGAATAAAAGTTTTTAGAATAATCTTATTGATACACCACTGTAGTTATAGTTTCAATGGCCATCTTCATCATTTCCATAGGTTGAAGGTCGATCTTACAATGGACACATTCTTTTTATAACTTGAGTATCTTCCAAGTGAGACTTAAAATGTTCAATTCCTTCAAATGAGGACCGTTTATGTAGCGAAGGCCGTTTCGGAGTGCATGTATTCAGAAAGTAGTTTCACAAGAACTAGCTAGTTTCCCTAAATGTCCCCTGTCATCGCAAACTTTAACTCAGGCCAAGCCTAAGGCAATCATGTGATTGGTCTACGCAAGTGTCCATGTTATTCGTAAATCGTGTGGTAAGTGATCAATAATAACACGTCAAGTATAATACGCTCGTTGCGTTATTGACCGAACTATCGGCAAAACAGGAACGAGATAGAATCTTCTGCAAACACAAGCCTTCTACTCATCGAATTAGAGCTCCTCTAATTAAATTGACAAATCTATTCAGTCGGATCCGATCCAGGTCTAATTTTTTTCCTTTCCTTGACTAAACCAGGACGTCTTTGCAGCAGGTACTGAAACATCAGCAACGACTCTGACATGGATAATGACGGAGATCATAAGGCGACCCACGGTCATGAAGAAACTGCAAGAAGAAATAAGAGAGGTTATGAAAGACAAGCATAGCATAACAGATGATGACTTGAGGAAGATGCACTATCTGAAAGCTGTGGTCAAGGAAAATTACCGTTGCCACCCTCCCGTCGCAATGTATTTCCATGCAGCCAGAGAGCATGCAAATGTGATGGGATACGACATTCTGCCTAAGACAATGGTGCTGATTAATGTATGGGCAATCTGCCGAGACCCGGCCTATTGGGACGAACCCGAAAAGTTTATGCCGGAGAGATTTCTAGGTTCTGATGTAGATTTCCGAGGGTTTCATTTTCAGTTGATCCCGTTTGGGGCAGGAAGGAGAATGTGTCCGGGGCTCGGATTTTCCGTTACTGCACTCGAGCACACGGTGGCAAATCTTGTCCGGGAGTTTGGCTGGGCATTGCCTGATGGAAAGAAAGGGGAGGATTTAGACGTGACAGAGAAACATGGATTCACAGTTCGAAGGAGAGATCCTCTAATAGTTGTTCCAACCAATTCTCAGTTTTAGAGATCTTAATGATCATCGTTGGAAATATATACCCGGTAATCTTAATTCTAGTTTACAGATTAACCTAAATAAAAAATGAAATACCATGTGTGAGTTACTGAGTTTGTATTAACTAATAAATGAAAAGTTTGTAATAAATGTCACGGAACGGTACCGTGCGTGTTGTCTTTGCGTGCATGAATCAATTTGATATACTTTATATTAAATTTATATCTAGTGCAGGAAAAAATAATTATATAATTTAATGAGACTATCAACATTCAAGCGTAGCTAATCGATCTCAACTCTCAAGTTTTATATATATATATATATATGGAGAATGATATCTATAATGTATATAAATAACTAACAAAATACATGAATCCATAAAAGATGACACAATGTATATGCAAATGTAATTCTTAAATTGAAGTATTTTAATACGTACTATGAATTAGTGACGAAGGAAAACCACATAAACACAAGTAAATGATTATTTAAAGTAGGGAAGGAGCTAGGATTTAATATCGTGTGGTGCGAAAATTTAAAATATCATAAATGAAAGGACAAAATCTCTATTTAATTTTTATTTTTTATTTTTTGGTAAGAACAAAATCTCTATTTAGGAGAGAAAAAATAAAAATATAAAACAAAAATGAGGGACAACAATATAAATATATCAAATATAAATACAAAAATGAAAAATCTCAACATTTAGAAGGGGGACCACCAATAACATGGAAAAGAATTGTCCTAAACTTTTATTCAACTTAACAATTCAATTTGTTAATCAGATCGGTTCAAGTGGTTTTCTCCATTGTAATAACCCAAATTCGAATCACACTTGGGGTCTTGTGTGCAATTAGAAAGGGATAATTACGCCCGAGGTTTGGTGAAATTACAAGTACCCCCTACAGTTTGAGAAATTACGAATTCATTCGACTCATTATCTCCTCCGTAATGTTAAATAGAATTTGTTATTTTACTATTTTACCCCTCAGATCTTAAGACTCGGGAGGTATATGTAATAAAAGTCCAAATGTAAGGAAGTTAATCTAACCATATATTGAAATTCATGGGGGTTTGATGTAAGTACTTAAAGTTTGTGTTTACCAATCTTTTTTTTTTTTTAACAAAGAATGCTACTTAATAATATTTTGACGTTTTAATAATGAACTAATATCATTCCTAAAATTTGCGGATACCAAATATTTTCTTGAAAAAAAAATTTCGGACATGCATATTTATATTGGAATGTTTCATACTTTAAGTACAAGCATTAGAAATAATCAACGTTCAAAATATTTGTTCAAACAATTCTGATGGATATTTATGTGAATTTAATGTGTTTGTTATAATTTTTATGTCATAAAAAAGATTTATTATTCTAAACGAATAAAGTTTAAATAAACTTATGAAAAATATGTATAAAAATTAAGACGTAAACTTAAAGTGGAATTTGTAATCTTTTTATTACTATATTGGTATAAATATGCATGAAATATTTATTCTGATTTTATACTTATAGATAGAGGGAGAATTACATATAGATTCCTGAGGTTTGGCCTAATTACAGAGCGGTCCACGTAATTTTAAAATTTATGTATAGGTCCCTGAGGTTTGGCTCAATTACAAGCCGGTCCATTTTCTTTTAAATATTATACCGTAGTCCCTAAGCTTTGTTAATTTGTTAATTTTTGTATACTATTAGGGATGATTTTGCATTTTTTGTCATATATTATATGTAGCACTCACAAAATCTTCAGGGACATATGTATACTTTTACAAAATTTATTAATGGGCCTCACACAAAACAAGAAATATAGGGACCACATTGTAATATTTAAAAGAAATGGACCGACTTGTAATTGGACCAAACTTTAGGGACCTGTATCTAATTTTAAAGTTACGTGGTGTGATGCCTTAGCATGGGCCACCACATCCCCCGCACCAAGACGAAACTCATATACGATTATAGACCGTACACAAGTCCGATCCTAGCGAACGGAAGACTCGACACAAACCTTGGCTAGGCGGGACTAACCATGTACCAACAATTCAGGAATATGCAACAAACAAGAATACTAAAATCCAGGATAATAATTTACAGGAATATACAAATCAGAAATATTTACAAGAACAGTATTCAAGTCTTCATAACATGTACATAACCAAAAGATATAAAGTGTGTGGTACAGAATGAGTGTAACCTAGCTAGACACGAAAATACACTAGCTAATGCAGTTTTCCGCCTAGCTACGCCAAGAACACCTAAGGGACAAAAGAGGGAGGGATCAGTCTTTATAAGACTGAGTGAAAAGGCGTAAATAAAATATATAAAGCGGTAAAGTCATGTAAGCCATAATCCCATACAAGGTTTTCAAGAAGAGAGAAGAAACCGGGCATCAATGTATGGAATTACAACTATCCTGATTAATTTCAGAAAGAGTGATCAATGGCTCGGCGAGTGAGCCTTCTCCAACTCCACTTCTTTTTAGTGTACAAGATCTTATTAAGTGATCATGCATAAATTACGTTTCACTTATTATCGAATCCAATTCAGTGCACAGTTATCCCTTATATCACCGGTTGGTGGTTCGGGTAGCTAACCCTTACCACCCAAGACAGGATGATCAGTGGGTACATGAATCCCAAAGACCGAAATCCATCGACTCACCGAACTCCCGGTGAATCTCCGGGTTGCTCCAAGTTTGGTTCGGATTGATGCAAGAGATAGCCGTCAGCCCTAGCTTCCCCGGTTCTCTCAATACATCAGCTCCTGGGCCCTAGGAAGTGTAATTTATCTCGCCAAAACAGGACAGGAACTAGAAAATGGGGTATTTTGGAAAACATTTAAGTTTTGAAAACTATACATATATATAATAGTGTTTTTGGCCAAATCTCCAAATAATTGGGTTTTAGGGATTTAATAATATATCCTAATAATTCCTCACCTGAACCGGTACCCAAAAAAGAACAAGAACTCCTTGGACCCTAGATAAACGGCTCAAAGCCCTCCTGAGAATCCTCTAGACAAGAAAAGACAAGACACGCATGAGCCACGACTCAATATGTACCAAGTTTGACGCACGACAATGAATAAAATGCATATGATATCACAATATGCTAAATGTAAGCTCAAATGCCCAACAAATAACTCACATTAGCATGGAATAATTCAAAGTTAATAAATAAGAGCTAATTAGCAAAATCACGCATGCGAGCAAGAGAATTAAGCAAACGGACACAAAGAATCACTCAAAAGGGTCCAAGGAAGGGGTAGAAACTGAAAACACGAAGAAAGCACACGAAACGAGAAAACCAAAAAAATAGCCAGTAGCTTTGGAAAGGGCCGTTTCCAGTTTGAACTGGAAACGGAAACGAAAACGGAAACGGCCGTTTCCATGGCCGCTGGACAAAACAGAACGGATCGAAACGGCCATTTCCGAACTATCTGTACAAAATAGACGCCTTCCAAACGGTCGTTTCCAGTTTGAACTGAAAACGGAAACGGCCGTTTGGGCAGGCCTGGGCTCGAAGAAAATGAGGAAAAACAGGGGAGCCATGGGAAAAACACCAAAACCAACACAAACCAACCAACCAAAACACTCCAAAAAATAAAACAACATTACATAAACTCCAATACACAAATAGGCCACATAAAACAACACCAAGCATGCTTGAATGCAATCAAATTCAATCACCAAAACCCTAAAATTATGAAATATACACTCATGCTTCCAAGTACCAAATACCACAACCAAGAATGCATATCATCACCCAATTACATACCAATAAACTCCACAAAGCTCAAACAAATCACAACTCATGCTCAAGATCAATTATGCATCAATTTCTCAAAACCCACATATGAAACATACCTTGGATGAAATGAGATGAAAGGAAGAGAATGGGGATGAATTCTTAGCTTGATTCTCGTGTTGAATTGAAAAGAATTCTCTTGTCTTCTTGTATCTTGGATGGCTTGATCAAATGTGCAAGAAAAGGGTTTGGGATTCTCTTGAATTTGGAGAGAAAATGAAATGAAGGGGAGTGTATGTGTGGGAGTGTGTATATCGATATATAGTGTGTGTGAAGAAAAGAAAAATTGCAAAATGGTCCTCGAAAAAATTAAAATGATGCAAAATGGTATGCAAAATATGAAATGTTGAAAATTGGTCAAGAAATGGTCACACAAATAAATACCCAAAAATTACCAAGTAATACGCATGTAACCAAGTTAGGAAATACGCAAGAAATATGACCAAAATACACAACGAGGGAATTAAATATGCAAACAATGCACAAAAGAAATTAAATAAAATCTTAAATCTCAAAACTCTCACGTGTGGCTCGCGTAGCTGTACGGACGAGAAGTCGGGGTGTCACAACGAAAGTTGGATTGGAGGTACCTTCTGTCACACCAAAAGTACGCTCTGACACGTTCGGCTAAGAACTGCATAAAGGGGCATTCTTCAGACCGCTGGCAATGGACCCGACGACTAGTTAGGACGACTTACTGGCCAAGGCTAAAAAATACGTTAACGCAGAAGAGACAGAAATAGAAAGGCACATGGACTCAGGCTGTGATGCCCAGAGTGGCAAGCCACCACATCCCCCGCACCATGACCCAGCACGAGTAACGAAATGAAAACTCCGCACACGTATCAAACCACAATGAACGGGTGACAAACAAAATCTCACCTAAGTTAGGCAGTCTAGACCCTAATACAGAGCGCGCCATATAAACTAAAACACATGCGGAAGCACCAAGATCATCACACCCACATGCAGTGGTCACGGGCCGATAAAATTAAAGCATACGAGTCACATGCAAACATAGGCGCACATGCCTCTTTTAAAACATAACGTACATTAGCATACCATACCTTGCAACTCGGCATATGCTTTTAACATACCTCTCCCTGTTATCCTAAATCTTATTTTGTTGGAGAAGAGCATTAGTTTTGGAGCATAGCTTCATTGCAAAATATTTTCAAGCTTACATATGCTCGTACATATATTTCAAAACATTTAATCGAATGAAAAAGTCATAAACATATCTTATAAGCATGTATCTATTATATAAATATAATAGTATAATCACATGCGGGCTTGAAAACGAACACATAAGATTGTAGGTCGCATTAACTAAAAAGAAAACAAACCTAAACCTCACCTTTTACTGAAAGTGCTCACAGACGAGCGTTGAAGACCAAGAAAAAGCTAAATGGTGGAACCGACACCTCCGGAACTTAACTCTGAGACAAACAAACATAAACTTATGACTTAGACTCAATCATGAACCAATTAGACGCACGGCGATGCATAAGAATGCATATAGATGCAGAACACTTAGGCAAAGCTCATATTCAAATCATTTACATGCAATTAAACACATTACATAGCCCATCATATTCATTCATAAGCATATAACACATTTATGTGCACATTAATGCATATCTCAAGGTAGGGATACATAACAAGGTGTATATGTGCTTCGTGCAAACAATTCACACTACTTAAGTAACATAAAATGCATATAAGAACAAATACATAAACATAAACATGATAAAAACAAGTTCAAGGGTGGAAAGGTATAAGAAAAGCGGAAGGAAAACACGAAAAAGGGGTTCCGATCGAAAACGAGCAAAAGCTGACAGATTATCAAAATACGTAAGCTGCACAAAAATGGGAATATCTTGAGTTTGAGAAATGGGAATTGAGTTTTGTTTCTTGAAAAAGAAACTAGACAAATAGGAATTTTCAAGGGTATATGGCTCAAATCGTGATTCAAAGCGGTCCAAAAATGGCAGAGGTTTGAACTCTAACAAAAACAGAATTCTAGCGAAGTGGCGACATAAAAATATAATGATTATATCTCGTAAACCAGAATGAATTTTAAAATGATTCTAATTGGAGAATACTCTACACTCAAAGAGGTTTCCGTAGTTAAAATTTTAGGTCAATCGGAGTTTGGATGAAGGGTCAACGGAGCAAAACAAACTCAAATAGAAAACATGGGAGGATCCACGGTAGTCGATATTTCCATGCACAAGATCCACGCCCGTGGATTCTCCTGCTGGGAAATCCCAAGCCACTGCCTCAAATCCACGTCCGTGGATTTCTTCAAAGCCAAAATCCACTCCCGTGGATCACGTCCAAGCCCTAAAAAAATGCAGAAACAGCAGGGCACAAACGAGGCAACCAAAAAAAAAACAACGCAACTCCAAGAATACTCAACCAAATCACCTCAAATTCGAAACATAAGTTCAAATATACATAATCTATCACTTATCTCAATCTTAAGACATGAAATCAAGCATTAAACAAGTTGCCATTTTCAAGAATTCAAGCTCCATTAATGGTGAATCACTCATGCTTCAATCAACAACTCAAAATCCAACCAATATAAATCTTATTAACTCCAAAGAACATCATATGTCAAGCTTAGATCAAATGATTCAAGAATGGATGCATGAAATCAAATTTTTAAACAAGCATACTATTCATCATCTTCTTCAAAGTCAAGGAACCAAGCAAGAGAAACAAGATTCAATTGGAAGGAAACGAAGCACTCGAAGAGAGGAATTCAAATCTTACCTTGCATCGTTGATCGGGCGAGAGATGGAGTTGGAACTTGAGCTCAAATGTGGGGTATGGGAAAACCCCCCTTTTTCTTCCCTTCTTCTCCTCTTCAAAATGTGATGAACTAAGTGAGGGGAGGGAGAAGGGTTGGTCCGGTTTATAAGGCCAAGAAAACCGGTTCGGTTCCGTTCAAGACGGGTTTGGATCAAACAGGTTTGAAATTAAGTTCATAGAGGGTTCAAACGGCTTCAAAAAAATATGAGGCTTGTCCACTAGACACGAATCGTCAAAAAAAATCCAATGGTGAAGTCAGAATTCGAATCCGAATTCCCGAGCTCAAGTTAGCCAAAGAATGGCTCAGAAACCCTAACATCGATTAGGTCCCTAATCTTCAAATAGATGGAGTTTCGAGTCCAAACACTTAATAAACAAGTTCTAGGGAAACGAATAAAATGAAATAAAACTCATATTGGCACATTAGGCATGCAACGTCACATATTTGCAATTAAAACAATTGAATTACGTAATAAAACTCACTCGTGGCGTCATACCTGAATTGCCGAGAATATGGAGTGTCACATAGGCAATAGGGCAAATGGACAAAAGAGAGCATGGACAAATGTTAGGCCTATTCAAAAGGACCAAAGAGCCATTCGAGCCACTCACAAGTCTATGCCCACGATATGATCAGTATATCACCCTGCGCATCACACCACGAAATGTATCAATTGAAATGGAAAAAATATATGCATTATGAGAATAACGACTCTATGTTAATTCTGTTATGTATTACGAGAGAAAAAAAAAAGGTGATTGGCTTGGTTGTCGAGACTTGGGACTTAGCTACTAGCTCAATTATCGTAACTATGATTTGGTTGATTAAGTCCTCGAATGGGACGGTTTGAAATTTATTTAGTTCTAATTATCCGAGGTTGTTCACGTCCCATCGCTTTTGAGGACATTTTTATACGTTCTCGCTTTTGGATGCTTGGCTTGAGACGATTGTTTTATATTTTGGGGCCCTGAGCTTTAATAAATGGAGGGGGGTCTCGTCCTTCCCTGCAGTCCCCTGGCCGTATTTTTTTTAATTAAAAAAAAAAAAAAGACACCTAGTGTCGGGCGCAAAAATAATAATGGAATTAAGCAGGTGGTTGGAATTGCGTTTTTTATTTTTTGTGTTCGCTTCTATTTAAAATTTTATTTCTTATATCTCGTATATATTACATTCATCCCTCTACCAAAAGTCAAATTGAATCATGCATGTCGGTCAAATGATAATGTGATATATTATTATCTAGGATACATATGGGTTGGTCTAAATTGTCAAAAAAAATCATTAGATCTTATC
>JBBMKE010282755.1:0-13878 GCA_037834125.1 Lippia alba | reverse complement strand
TCTTCGATAACTGAAAATACGAGAGTTCCCCAACACATAAATAACCTACCCATAAACCAGGATCACCTAAGCAAAACGATAAATAACAAAGTCATAAACGAAATAACCCAAATAACCAAATAAACCAACATCGATGTTTTTAATTAAATGTAATCTTTCTGCCACGCGGGCTTATCGCACCTTCTCCCACTTCGCCTAACCGACCTTCCATCAGCTCCATCAACTCCTCCCATCTCCACGTTCCTAGCTTGCTGCTGCTGCCCCTGATCAGACTTGGACTCGCTCAACACCGTTGAGCCCGGCGCCACATCAACACATTGGTTCATATCACGCTGGTAGTGGAGGCGTTAGAGCTTCTCGCTTCGCCGCGGACTTTGGGGCTAAAGTTGCCGTTTGTGACCTGTCTTTTGGAACTGTTTCATCCGACTCCAACGGCGGCTTTGCCGGAACGTATGTTTGATTGTTTTCCATTTAATTTTGTTGATTATATTCGATATGCTGCACGTACCTTGTACACGGGACTGGTGGTTTGATCGTTGATGGACTATATGCATCCTTTTGAGTTTATTTTAAATTGTTTGTGGTTTTAATTGATTAAAATGGGATGATTACGTGAAAGTTATCATATTTAAGCACATATCATAAATCAAAGTATCAAACCACCTCAACATGTGTTCGAAGATTTCTCGAGGAGTTTAGTTACGTTGATCGCATAATTGTTTCCCTGCTCTGATGTAAGCATGTGTATTCCTGGATTCCGTTATGTGTATGGTTCTTGTAGTTCGTTGAGTGACTTGCGACTTTCCATTTCTAGACTCATGTTTCTGATTTTAGTTTAGTTTATATTTGTGTAATTAAATGTTTCAATTTTAAAATTTTGATTTATGTTGTTCAGTTTTCTTGCTGTTTGGTCGTATTATCTTTGTTCAAAATGCTTACAGGAATATTGAGAAATACAGTTCACATAGCACAGTGATAGCTTACAGACCTCCTTGAAATGTCTATTTTGAATCCTGTGAAGGTGTGGGCTCCTTGGAGGTGTACCAAAAAAGCTCTTCGTATATGCATCCAGATTTTCTCATGAATTTAAGGAGAGTCGTGGATTTGGATGGAATCATGAAGGGATACCTAAACATGATCGGTCCACCTTGATTGCTAGTAAGAATGCCGAGTGTGAGCGCCTCACTGGAATCTACAAAAACATTCTGCAAAATGATGGTGTCACGCTAATTGAAGGTCATGCCAAGGTTAGTTGTTGTCTTGGAGCTGAACCATGTTAATAATAATCATATTTCATTCTTTGCAAAATTCCAGGCACTTCAAGTTCCTGATTGTTCTGTGGATCCGTAAATTCCTATGCAGATTGTGGATCCACATACAGTGGATGTGAATGGAAAGCTGTATTCAGCAAAGAACATTCTTATTTCAGTTGGTGGACGGCCTTCCGTTCCCGATATCCCTGGAAGTGAATATGCCATAGATTCTGATGCGGCCCTTGATTTACCTTCAAAACCTACGAAACTTGCTATAGTTGGGGGTGGTGACATTGCTGTTGAGATTGCTAGCATGTTCAAAGGCTTGACAACAGGCAATGTCCACGTATTCCTAAGGCAGAAGCAGGTGTTGAGAGGTTTCGATGAAGAGGTTGCCCCCGTATATATAATTTTATGTCTCTTGAGTTAAAAAAGGGTTTGTCAAACATTTGTGTGAACGTAAGAAATTCCCAATATTATTGTGCAGATCAGGGACTTTGTTGGAGAGCAAATGTCATTAAGGGGAATTCAGTTTCACTATGAGGAGGCACCACAGGCGATAGTGAAGTCATCAGATGGATTGTTGTCGGTGAAAACTAACAAAGGAATGATTGATGGCTTTTCTCATGTCATGTTTGCAACAGAGCACAAACCAAATACAAAGGTGAATATTTCACTATGTTGTTAACTTCAGCATATGTAGCTCGTGAAAGCTTGTAGTAGTGGAATCAGTAAAATGCTAGTTTCTGATCCTGAACCCATTTCCATATGCTTCTTATTGATTCGAGGAGTGCAGTGCCTTAACAAAATCTTAAACCAAGGTAAAGAGAAGTGACCAGCTTGTTAATTGCTCTAAATATCTTTAGTGGTGTTATTATCCACATTCAACTGTAAACTTTAAGAGCCCCAACATGGGTTGGTCCAAGTAGTTAAAACTTAAAAGGTTCTTTCTCCAGGGAAATGACTAGGGTTTGAATCCCTCTGGCCACTTGGGTGTGTGTGAGTTTAAAAAAAAAATGTAATCTTTAAGAGCAATAACAATTTAACGTTCTTAATATATATGTTTATTTTGCAACAGAATTTAGGTTTTGAAGCTGTTGGAGTGAAAATGTCAAAGAACGGAGCTGTAGAGGTACAATCTTCAACAATTTTCCCTTCCCATATACGAAGATCCCTAGGCCACATGCTATGTGAGCTCCGCATGTGTAATGCAATTACATGTTGCTTATTTATTTTTTAATCAGGTTGACGAATACTCTAGGACTTCTGTTCCATCAATTTGGGCAGTTGGGGATACTGATAGAATAAATCTGATGCCGGTTGCCTTAATTGAAGGAGGAGCACTGGCTAAAACTCTTTTTGCAAATGAGCCTACAAAACCAGATTACAGGTGCCCTTCTTGTTATGATGAATCATATGGTGGTTTCAAAATGTTAATAACTCGATAAGACAAACAGTGCAGATGTATTAACATTGTGTGTGCTGGGAAGCTCTTTTATGTTGTAATAACAAGACCTTTTTTTTCCGCATTTCACTCTAATATCAAGCCATTTCTGATACATTTTTCTCCGTGTTATGCAGCGCAGTACCATCTGCAGTGTTTTCTCAGCCACCTATTAGTCAAGTTGGTCTTACTGAAGAGCAGGTGAGAATGACATTACTGTGAATCTGGAAGTTAAATTCTTTTTGAAGCCTAATAGACCAAATTTTGCAGGCAATTAAGGCTTATGGTGACATTGATGTGTATACATCAAAGTTCAGGTCTCTAAAGGCGACTCTTTCTGGCATGCCTGATCCGGCTTTCATGAAACTTATTGTTTGTGCAAAAACAAACAAAGTTGTCGGTCTGCATATGTGTGGAGATGATTCCCCAGAAATTGTCCAGGTCTTTGACTCTAGAGCTTAGTTATCATTTTGGGTTGTTCTTTCGTATATTTACATGATGATCTTCTGTCATATAGTAAGTCGTCCTTTGTATCTGGAATTCCAGGGATTTGCAGTTGCTGTGAAGCTGGCCTGACTAAGGCAGACTTTGATGCCACAGTGGGCATTCACCCTACAGCTGCAGAGGAGTTTGTCACCATGAGAACACCTACACGAAAGATCCGAAATACTCCAACTGAGGTATCTCAGTTATAAATTCAGGCTCCATAAACCTTAGTCGCAGCTTCTGGATATTGAGTGATGCAATAAGTTTCACTATCAGTCACCACCCTTGCTATATCAACTATTTTTTGGATTCCCCGTATTTGAGTCTTAGATCCTTTATATAATCCTTCTGCTTATCCCTGTTATCATTTCATGCCTTTTCAGGGAAAAGTGGATTCTTATGTCAAAGCAACTGCTTGTGTTTGATGTTCAACATGAAGCAATCAAATTTTTGAATGAATATTAACTTCAGTTGGGGGTATGATTTTCTCTGACTATTATGTGATAGCCTGTTGTCAACTTGGTTAATTCTCTTTTTTCTCTCTTGTCCCTTTTCTTATCTTATTTTCAGAGGTATGCTTTGCTTATGTTTGATTTCATGGTGTCGTTTGTGGTTGTCGTGATTGAAATATGTCTTTTAATTCCAAAACAGAACTTTGGTCGACTTGCAAGTTGCAATGTCATTTTGTCGCTAAAATAGTCATTGCGCTTCAACTTAGACTGTTTTGTTGTGATTATTTGGACTTAACATCTAATGAAAATAGTTTCCTCCCCTTAAAACTCATTGAAATTGGTCAAATAATCTGGTCCCCCGAATTGAGCAGCTCCTTTTATATACGAGATGTTATTAATGTATAGTATTGTTGATTGATTTCATCTTTCTTGCTTCATTTGGGCATGTCTCTAGTCCTCATTAACATGCTGGCCTCACTCCATGGACATTTTCTCGAGCTGGAAATGAGTTTGCCTGACGAATTTCGAATATGTAAATGGAAGCATCTTCAAGGTTCCTTCTTCACTACTTCATGTATATATGTGCCCTCAGTATGGTAGTAGTATTATTGTTCTCTTGCTCTCTGTAATAAATCTGTTTATGGCATGTAAATATGCGATGATATCAATAGTTGGGGTATAGCGGAATAAGAGCCCTATTGCATTTGTACGTATATAAACTTATGGGATTTTGATTTCAAGACTTGTCATGATGCCATCGTTGGCTTCTGATCTACAACAAAAACTAAATGTAATTATATATATAATTAAGGAATTAATTAAAGAAAGGACAGTCAGAATTCAAGCTTTTCATAAACTCACCAACTTAAAATACGTTAATTAATATTAACTTCTTCCTATGCGCAGCCCCTAAGTTTGTTTTCAATCTGATCTATATTTATGCTATTATATATTTGAAAACGACGTTTGACTTTTTTACTTTATTGTGCATCTTGATGATGTGGAATTTTGTGGGTTTTTTGAGATTTTTAATTAAATATAAAAAATGTCATTGGCTGATCTTTATTTTATATATTATTTTATCATAAAAATAAATAGTAATTAAGAAAAATAATTATCTTTAGCAATAGTTATAATATACTTTCTATGTATGAATTTTTGTCATAATTAATGAGATTTAAATTAAGAAAGATTGAATTGATAACTTTTATATATTAAGACATCCACCCCTAAATTGGGGTGATATTTAATACTATTATTAATTAGTGTTAAAAAAATGATAAAAAAATTAAAAATAAAAATCTTTATTTGTAAATTATTTTATTATGAAAATAAATATTACTAACGAGAATAAAGTCTATTTTAGAATTCAGGTTTTCTCAATTTTTATTTGAACATGTAAATTCGATTTTGAGTTTTTTATTCTCTAAGACATTAAAACTCAATAACTTCGAGTTTTTTTTTTGTCATATATAATTAAATATTTATGTAAGTTTAATTATAATCAAAATTTAAATTTTTTTAAATGGTAAATAATTGTTTTCCTTTAAATATAAATTTTTTTCTAAATTATTTATATAACTTCATTATAAATTATTGGTGTGGTATTTTGTCTTTACCAATATGTTTTTACTAATCTTTTTTTTTATATCTATAGTTTATTTTTAAAATTCTTTATTACGTCTTCAAATTCTTATCTTAAATTAGGTGGTTTGAATTTGATTGATTCTAATAATTATATTTTTTTATTATCTCTACAAATTATTAAGTTAATAATTTATATTTTATTTTCAAATAAATTTAAGCTTTTGGTTCTAAGATCAATTTTACCATTTCTTAACCAACCGAATTTATTAGTAATATAACTTTTTTTTTCTATTTTTTATTATTTCAATCTTAATTTATTGACTTGAATTTTGAGTTTTAACGAATTTTACATTGTAATTATTTATTAGATCTAAATAATTTAAGATTTTATAATTGGGCTTTTGTAAAATACTTGATAATATTTGTCATGATTTATTTTTATCTTTATTTTATTATTCAAGTTTATTTATTTTAGTTGATTTTTTATATTTTAATATATAATTGATTCATATATTTTATTATATTTAAGAATTTGTTAGAGTTTCAATGACTATAATTGTGTGAGACTTTCTTTCAAAATCTTCCTTTTAGAGTTTCAACGACTACATGTATTTTTTTTAAAATATATATTATGTCATAATTATAAGATATATCTATCATTATTCGAATTCATAGGATATTTTGAAAAGAAAATATTCATTTATTAGTTAATACCAACTAAATTAAATTTTTAGTATAGTTAGTTGTGAATTTAATATTTATTACTTTGTGAAAAATATTATACAAAAGTCATTATTTATATATTAAAAAATATAATAATATTTTTAATAAATATGTATATAGCACATGATGAGATGCTAGAATTTTAATATATATACTATTTTAATATCTAAATTATTTATTTTTTTAATTTTTCACATATTTTAACCTATCTAATTAGACTATGATATTTACATGAGGTTTATTTATTTACTATTTATAATAAGAAAATACTTAACTTAGTAACAATTTATAATTAAGTATATTAAAGTAATAGAATTTGTTTTTAATAGTAATTTATTTATTTTTATTCTATATGATTTAACTATTCATTTTAAAATTATTTTAATTTATTAAAAATCATTTAAGTATTGTAAATTATAGCATATACTGATACCGTGCATCGCACGGGGCATATGCTAGTTCTATATAAACTCTAAGTATTCCATATAGATTCCATATAAACTCTAAGGGGCTCAAATGAGATTCCATATAAACTCTAAGTCAATTGTATGGTCTAGGTTAAGAGATTTTAATCTAATTTCAAGATTTTAGAACAATTAGTTTTCTATTTTAAATTAAAACATTACCACAACTTTCGTAATTCGTAATGGAGCCATGCAACTGATCTCTAATCTTACATAAAAAAATTTATTTCTTAGTTAATGTTCAACGATTTTGTTTGGTCATCAAATTATTCTCAATCAGATATATATTTATTATGCCATTCGTTATTATTATTATTATTATTTAAAATATTTGATTGATTTAATTTGTTGTTGGAAGTAATAATTATACTAAATATTGCTTTAATAAATGTTCTTTTTGCCAATGTCTTGTAAATAATCAATTTTTACCATTTGAAAGGCACGTGATTAATTATATACACAAGACTATAATAATAATAATAATAATAATATCTTCTCCTTTTTTAAATATATTATAACTGATTTTTATATATAGTAATCGATATAATATTTAATACAATTAAATTACTTAAAAGGTCATACTTAGAAAATGGTGTTTGTGCCTTGGGTACGGGTTCAATACTAGTTATAAAAGAACTTCTTTTGGGGTTTTCCACCCACAAGGGAAAATTCTAGCCCAAACGTGGTTTGGTCGGACCTAACCAATCAAAAGGGCAAATGTATTACACTTGCCATTTGATTGGTCACTCTCTCAAATTTTCCACCAACCACACGGCAAGTGCAAAAAACTCGCCCCTCATTACACCGGTTTGACCGAACCAGGGTCGGGTAGAATTACCCTTCCACAAGTTGTGCACTTTCTATATTTTCCATCCAACTTGTAGTTTAACTTTTATATTGGACAACGTAATTCGTCTTCGAAATCTTTTGAAAGCCTTTTAAGATGTGAGCAAACAATAATCATTTTTTTCAAACAATAATCTCTTCATTTCTCCTTAAAATCTGCACAAGTGCAAAGATCACTGATTGGATATGGCGGCCTCAGCTTATTCAGCGTTAGCTTCTATTATGCATGTTCTGGAACAGCTCCAGCATCCTGCCCGCCACCGGCTTCGTTAAACCGAAGTCAGATTGAAACTCTCCATGAAATGGTTAGATTCATGTTAACTATTTTTGAAGCTCATGCTACATCTGCTTATGACACAAATGAAGAAGATGTGTTGAGGGACATGGCTAATTGCCTAACTGAAGCAGAAGATGTCATTGATTCCCTCGTAGTGGATCAACTTAGTCGAAGATCTGCAGATAAAGCTGATATGGGCTACTCATCTTCAGAAGACGTCATTGATTCCCAAGTAGTGGATCAACATGGTCGAAGATTTGCAGATAAAGCTAATATGGGCTATTCATCTTCAGAAGATGTCATTGATTTCCAAATAGTGGATCAACTTAGTCAAAGATCTGCAGATAAAGCTGATATGGGTTACGTACTCATCTTTCTGTCAAGATATAGAAAGAGTCGTTCAAAAGTTCAGGACCTTGAAAGAAGTGTTTGCTGAATCAAGAGAAAAGAAAAAGAGCAGCCAAGAACAGCAGCCCAGTGTTTCTCTGCCCTCTGCTACAGGTTCATCAGCATCCCCTGCTCCTTTTGGAAAGAACACTATGGTGGGATTTGATGACCACGTGGCCCGAATCAAGGATCGGCTTACTGGAGGTGAATCTAGTCTCCAAGTTGTCCCCATCGTCGGTATGGGGGGAATTGGTAAAACCACTCTTGCTCAAAATATTTTCCATGATCCTTGTTTTGAGAAACACTTTGACATACGTCTTTGGTTTACAATATCTCAAGAATATAGGGTGTCACATATTCTTCTAGGTCATTTAGGAGAAGAAAAAAAAAGAAGGCAGCAGTCAAAACATAGCTGAATTGGGACATACATTGTACCAAAAATTATTCGGTCAAAGGTATTTAATTATTCTCGATGATGTTTGGAGCACCGATGTTTGGAATGATCTAAGGTTTTATTTTCCAGAGACTAGTGAAGGAAGTCGGATTATTGTCACTACTAGGATGTCTAGTATTTCTAATTCATTAGGCAACGAGAACTCTTACTCAGTTGATTTGCTTGACGAGGAGAAAAGTTGGGAGTTGTTACGTGAGAAAATCTTTGGAAAAGTAGAGTGCCCTGATCCTGAATTGGAGAAAATTGGAAGGAGTATTGCAAGTGATTGCAAAGGACTTCCTCTTGCAATTATTGTGATAGGTGGGTTACTCTCAAAAACAAATGTAACTTTGGAGAAATGGGAGGAAGTTGGAAAAAATGTGAATTTGATAGTTAATTTAGAAGTTGATGAGCTTTGTCTGAATATACTGTCTTTTGAGCTATAATCACTTACCTATTTATTTCAAACCATGTTTTCTCTATATGAGAGTTAACCCCGAAGATTACAAGGTACGAGCTACCCAATTAATTCAATCTAGGATTGGGGAGGGATTTGTAATATCTAAAGGAGGCCAAAATTTAGAAGAGGTTGCTGGAGAATACTTAAAGATCTTATGGACAGGAATTTGATTTTGAACGATTATGAATTCATTCATGGAGAAATGAAGAAAATGGTTGGTATCCATGATCTTTTGAGAGACTTGTGCATTAGAGAAAATTAGAGAGAAAATAAACAGAGAACAATGTGAACAAATTTCATCTCATTTCTGAACTAAATTGCAAGCTGTACATACGAGTACATATATACATGAAGAGACCAATAATTACTTGACACGTGTAACAAGAATAGCTGGCAAAATAAACTACTCTAACTGACAACGACGTATACAACTAACACTAGTTATACCACTAGTTATACAAATTACAATACACCTCCCTCAAGGTGAATGAAAGATGTTATTTAAAAAGCCATCTTGACATCAATGAATGAAGTAATGGAGCTGGTAAGGCCTTGGTAAACATGTCAGCCAGTTAATGGAAAGAGCGGACAGGAAGAAGCTTGAGAAAGCCTGTAGAGAATTTATCGCGAACAAAGTGACAATCCACTTCAATATGCTTGGATCTCTCATGAAAGATTGGATTTTCAGCTAGGTGCACAACGGCTAGATTATCACAGTATAAGCTTATAGGTTCAGTGTTTGATATTTGGAGATCCTTGAGAAGTTGAGAAATTCATACCAATTCACTAGTAGCAACAGCCAAAGCCCTATATTCAGCTTCTGCAGATGATCTTGACACAATTGTCTGTTTCTTGGACTTTCATGAAACTAAAGCTGAACCCAAGAAGATGCAAAATCCAGATGTGGATCTTCGGGTATCTTGGCATGAAGCCCAATCTGCATCCACAAATGCAGTGATCTTCAACTCATTTTCAGAAGGGAAGAATATGCCCTGACCTGAAGAACCTTTCAGATATTTCAACAAATGATGAATCGTATCCATATGAAGATTAGTTGGCTAAGATACAAACTGACTAAGTTTGTTCACAACAAAGCTTATGTCAGGCCGAGAAAGGGTAAGATACAAGAGCTTCCCAATGAGCTTTCTATAGATAGTAGCATCTTCAAGATGCTCTCCATCAAAGGTGTTAAGCTTTAGGTTAGAGTCCATATGAGTATTTAGAGGTTTAGAAGCAAGAAAGTCTGTGTCTTCCAATAACTGCAGAGTATACTTTCTTTGAGATAAAACAATTCCCTCTTTAGATCTAGCAATCTCTAGGCCCAAGAAATACTTCAAGGGACCAAGATCTTTAAGTTTGATTTGAGTGTGTAAGAACTGCTTTAAATCAGCAATAACAGATGGATTAGGGACTATAATGATGATATCATCTACATAGACCAAGAGAGCAACAAAATCTAATGCTGATCCCTTAGTAAATAGTGAATAGTTAGATTTTGATTGCATGAAACCATACTGAATCAATGATGCAGAAAATTTAGCATACCATTGTTTGGATACTTGTCTCAAACCATATATAGACTTGTTCAATCTGCAAACCAATTTACCTGATCCAACAGCAACATTAGTAGGCACTTTATATCCCTGTAGTAAATCCACATAAACTTCCTCAAATAGATCACCATTCAAGAAAGCATTGTTAACATCTAACTGAGCAAGCTCCCACTGCTTTGCACTTGCTAATGCTAAGAGTGTCTTGACAGTATCCAGTTTTGCAACAGGAGAATAAGTATCCAAGAAGTCAACACCTTCAAGTTGACTATATCCTTTGGCAACTAGTCTTGCCTTATACCTCTCCAAAGTGCCATCTGATTTGTATTTGAAGCGATATACCCATTTGCAACCTATGGAATGATGATTTGAAGGTAAAGTTACCACTTTCCATGTATGATTTTGCTCCATAGCATGGATTTCTTCTTGCATAGTATGTTCCCACTCTGGAAAGGAAGCTGCTTCATGGTAAGATGAAGGCTCAGACTGGGTGGAGATGGTTAAACAAAATTTCTTGTGATCATTTGACAACTTGTCATAAGAAATGAAAGAATAAATGGAATGTGGGTAATTGCTTGGTGGAACAGTGCCATGTTGCAAGAGATTAAAATGATAGTCTTGCAAATAAGAGGGTTTTTGAATCTGCCTTGAGGATTTTCTAACAGAATGTGGCATAGGATTAGATGGTAAATCATTTTGAGATTCAGAAAAATGCTGAGATTCAGAAGATACATCATGTGATGGCAAGAGAGGAGATGGTAAGGGAACTTCCAAGAAATCTGGCAACATCACTTGTGCAGTAGTTGATGATGCATCAGTATGAAATGAAAAGGTGTGTTCATGAAATGTAACATCTCTTGAGTGAAAAATCTTTTTGGTTTCCATATTTAAAAGCTTATAGCCCTTAACACCAGTGGGATAGCCTAAGAAGACACAAGGTATGACTCTTGGAGAAAACTTGTGTCTGTGAGATAATAAGGTGGAAGCAAAGGCCAGACAACCAAACACCTTCAACGTTTTGTAATCAAAATTTGAACCAAAGAGCAACTGATATGGAGATTTATTCTCTAGATGTATAGAGAGTGTTCTATTTATAAGAAATACTGCAGTAAGCAAACATTCTGACCAATATCTCAAAGGGATTTCTGTATTGGAAATAAAGAGCTCTTGCAACATTTGATAAGTGTTGATGTTTGCGCTCACAACTGAGTTCTGTTGAGGTCTTTCAACACAGGAGACTTGATGAAAGATGCCTTCAGATTTAAAAAATGCATCAAACTTTAATTCAGGTGCATTATCTGACCTGAACTGTTTGATTTTGTCATGAAACTGATTTTGAATGAAGGTAATAAACTGGAGAATGAGTGTTAAGACATTAGATTTGGCTTTAAGAAGGAAGATTAAATCTGGTGCAATCATCAACTAGGGTGAGGAAATACTTGAATGGATTAGCTGGAGAATGATTGAAAGGGCCCCAGATGTCAGCATGAATAAGATCAAAAGCAGCATTAGATTTATGAGGTGCAAGATGAAATGGCAAGCATTTTTTTTTTTTGGCTAAGGGACAAATAGTGCAAGAAATATCTGAAGTCATATCAGCATTACAACCCAAAGAAGTTCTCAATTGTTTCAATATAGAAAGTGGTACATGACCAAACCTTTTGTGCCAAAGAAATATGGAAGTTTGATTTACATCAAAAGAGGCAATGGAAGAAACAACTTGATGTACAGTAAATGGAGAACTTGATGTATCAGTATTACAAGGAATGGAATCAAAGTTTAAAATGTATAACCCTTCTTAAAGTTTAACCTTGCCAATCATCACTTTCAATCTGGAATCCTAAATTTGGCAATGATCAGAAGTGAAAGAAAAGGTGAGGGAAGAATGATTGAGCACTTTACTAAGGGAAACAAGATTGAAACGAAACTGAGGAATGAGGAATACATCATGCAAGATCATGCAGGGATGTAATATCACAGTGCCTTTCTTTTCTACTTGAAACTGAGATCCATCAGGTAAAATAACATGTGTATTCTCCACGGGTAATACATCAACCAACAATGAAGCATCACATGTAATGTGGCAACTCGCACCAGAATCCAGGATCCATGCAGATTTTTCGAATTGAGACATAGAAGCGGATAGCAAAATACCTGTGGCAGGTTGATGTGAGCCTGAATTCATCATCTCAGCAGAATTGCTAGAGGAAGAAGCCTACAGCTGTGTGGATAACAAAGACAGAAGAGACTGATATTGTGACTCAGATAAAGAATGAAGAAAGGTATATGCAGTAGAACCAGTATTGTTAGCCACCACAACATTATCAGAGGTAGGGGATGAATTATAGAGCTGCGAAACCTGATTAATAACAGACGGTTGATGAATAGAAGGTGATTTAGGATTATATTTTGTGAAATAACTCGAAGGATAACCATGGATCTCATAACACCTATCAACAATATGGTTGTCTCATTTACAATGCGAACATTCAAGCTTACCACGACCACGGCTAGAGCCTGCACAGCGTGATAGATTGCGCGAAACAAATCGCGAGGAAGAAGAACCACGAAATCTACCATATGAAGAAGTATTGCGGATTGCAAAAGCCATAGTGTTTTGATCTGGAACAGAGGAAACAACCACGAGACCACGTTGGCGTTCTTCCTATGAAACTAATACGAAAACTTTGCTAATAGATGGCATGGGATCCATCATCAACACTTGGCTACGAATCTGTGCATAGGGTTCATTTAGGCCGAGAAGAAAGGCCATAACATACTCCGATTGATAATAGAGACCCAACGCATGAACACCATCACAAGTGCACTTGTTGCATTAACAGTTAGGTCTGTAATTGGATAACTCCTCCCAAATTGACTTCAATTTCGTGAAATACGTACTGACGGATGAGGAATCTTGGCGTGTTGATAGTAAGGCCTGGCGAAGCTGAAACACACGCGGTCCATTGGATTGCTGGAATTTATCACGAAGATCCAACCAAATCTCTATAGCAGAATCGGAAAAGAGGATACTCGGAGCAATCTTCTTGGAAACAGAATGAATGATCCAGGAGATGACAACATGATTGTTGCGAATCCATGCCTTCCGACGAGCCTCAGAATCAGTAATAGCTGGGGGAGATAAGGATCCATCCACGAAACCTTGTTTGTTCTTCGCAGAGAGGGCGATGAGCACAAATCTGCTCTAGGTATGATAATTTTTGCCATTGAGCTGCTGCGAAAAGAGAAACAAATTGAGGTTTTCAGAATGTGGTAGGAAATACGGGTCATCGGAAGAGAAAGAAGTAGAATCAGAGGAAGATCCGCCGGCAGCCATGGAAAATTGGCTGAAATCAATGCAAAAATCCAGCATATAGACCAGAAAAGAAGGATCGCCGGAAAAAATTAGTGCCAGAAAGGTCACCGGAGAAGACGCGAAGCGTGAGTTCCTACTGATACCATCTTAGAATTGTAAACAGAGAACAATGTGAACAAATTTCATCTCATTTCTGAACT
>JBBMKE010282428.1:0-13878 GCA_037834125.1 Lippia alba | reverse complement strand
TATTTATTGCAAAATTACCCTCACGTGGTCATTTTTAAGGCTAGATGGGTATTTCAATGATCGTAAATTGACATAAATCCTAATAATTTTTGTTAATTCAAAATTTTTTGAATTTATTGAAATATAATTTATAATATTTTCATATGGGAATAAGAAAATTATTTAATATTATGTCATCTTAATGCAGGCATAAATGTCAAATAACTTAATTATATTACTCATTCCTATTCATTGAGTTGATTCAATTTCATCCATATTCAGTGGATCAGTTCAATGAAAAAAAAAAAAAAGAAAATCAATTATAAAATTCCAACATTACAAACTCATACTAAAAAGCTGGATAAATCATAAATGAGAGCATCTTTTGTCAAGTCTCAAAGCCTATCCTGCATATTCTTGCCCCATTCAATCACTTGCTTGCGATTGCAGCCATTCCCGAAAAGGGAGAGGGAACCATCTGCTCCCATTCAGTTTATCTCGTAGAGGAATGTTTTAACCAAGCACTAATAAAAATTTAACTATAAAATTAGACTATATATTGTTTTTACTTATATTTGCACTAGATTGTTTCTTTTAATGCAGTACGGTTATATATTTTGTTTTTATTTTGCTTGTATGATTTTCCCGTTTAGGTATAAGTCACTAATATTGGAACTTACTACTTAGGCATTGGACTGAAAGTATGAAATTGGCAAAAGATACTCTAATTTAGGGATACTATATGTATATATCTTGAAATACGTACGGTTAGAGGATTCGAACCAGAATTATTATCTTAAAAAGAAAAATCTTTTAACCACTTGAACCAACCCCGATTGTGTATGGATACGATTGTGTATGGATAGTATATATAATTTGTCATATTCTTTATGAATTATGATTTTTTTTAAGACCTTATTTTCAATTAATAAAAAATGGTCTCGGCTTTTGTCTGAAAACAAAATATAGCAAAAATAAAAGTTAAACCAAGAAACTAAAAATGCAGTAGTTAAATGGGTTTTGGTTTGGATCAATAAATTGAGTTGTAACTTGTATCAGTTTGCACAACTTCATTAAATTCTTGCAAGAACAGAAACACTCCAATCTCTTTATATATACTTATTTACACTACAGAAATATAAGAAAACTAAATCTTATCTCTTAAAAAATCTTATTAAACAAATCAGCTTCATTTCCACCATGGCCTTCAAATCCAACATTATAATATCATTAATAATCAATTGGGTAATGTTCATCAGCATATCTCAAGCAATCAATGAAGCAATGAATCCAAATGGGCCATCAGAGGATCTTAAAAGGAAGTGCGTCTATCAAGGATATTGTTGGTCCCACATTATTTCTGCTATATCTGCAGGTGAATTGTCAAAACCAAAAGAAAATTGTTGCAATTCTGTTTTTGTTATATTTAGTTATGAAGATTGCCTCAATTTATTTAAGAAGACCCTTGTGGTGGATATGAAGCAGCCCCGGTTTAAAAATACGGATACAGCGAGTTTCAGGATAGAGGCGAAACAACTACTTGAGGATTGGGATTGTGTGGGATATGACTACATATGGGATTTTTATTGATTAACTAATTCGTATTACCCAAGGATAAAATAAAATCAAATAATTACATATAGACTTTTCATTACCCATTTTAGTTTTATGAAATTATGTAAGGCTTTATTCCAATTTATTATCGTAACTATCGAGCCTATGGTATTAATGGTACTGTCTAATTTTTTATTCACAATTAAAACATGTTACATTTTCAATTTTGTTCGATCTTGGTTCGACCTTAAAATTTGTCCTCGGATGTTTTTACTTGTTGGATAGCCTCGGCTTATGTACTCTTTCTTTTTATTTTTTGTTGCAAATTAAGTATCATCTAAGTTTTGATTAATTTGCAATTAAACCAATTTAGCTTTTACTTGTTGGTAAACCAATGAGTTAGGGTTAGTAAAATATAAAATTTGAGCTAATTATCTAAAAATGAAGAAATAACTTGTTCACATTATTCGTTTGTGGTTTGGATGCCGACCATTTTGTAATTCTTGTTTACGTTAGTAAGCAGTTTATTAATAGATTTTTAGTAATATCTCCTATTTATCCATTTTGTCATGCGTGAGAATGGAGTTGTTTTCCTCCCCATTATAAGCTATGTACTCAAAGCGAGCAAGAAATAGGTAAATCAGCCATAGCATTTGGAGGCAGCAAATTTCCCAACCTTATTCCATCAAATTAAATGGCCTTCCTCTTGAAACATAGGCGCAACACAAATCAAAGTAAATAATTTATAATGACTTATAATACAACCCACATTGAAGTAAACCACTTCTTAATGTATACAACTAGGATTTTAAAGTTTTAACAATAGAATAATAGGGAAAATTGTAATTTTAGTCCCCTTAGATTCAAACCTTTGCAATAAATGTCTCATTGGTTTGAAATATCCAAAACACATCCCCATTGAATTCTAAAAGGTTGCAATAATGGTTCCATTGGTTTAAAATTGCAAAATACATCTCATTTGATTCTAAAACGTTTCAAGATTAGTCTCATTATTAGTCAACTAACAAAATAATTACCTATTTAATTATTGTTTACCTTTTTCTACTTTTTTTCAATTGAAAAATCACTTTTTTTTATAAAATATTTAATTTTCACCTGTATTTTTTCCTAGTTTCAATATTTTATTTTCGTTCATATTTCTCCAAATGTTCACCCCATTTTTATGGTCTTATTAAAGAGTTCTTTTTTTTTTTTTCAAATTCTAGTTTATTCTTAATAAAAATTTAAAAAAAACCTCAAAAATTTCAATGTTTTCATTTATAGGGGAGCAAATAAAAATATTGTTTGACACATTTATATGATATTTTTTTTGTGAGAAATGAACATCTCCTTTTTGATTACTCATTAGAGGACTTATTATTTTTTATGAGTATGTTTAACTTTTATTAAGAGTATTTTTCTATCATTTTATTAAAGAGTTCTTTTTTTAAAAAATTACTATTTTCCCCTTATAAATGAAAATATTGTTTGACTCATTTATATATATATATGATGCTTTTGATGCGAGAAATAAAATATCCCTTTTGGATTACTTTCAATAGGAGTTATTTGTTTCATTGTAATCCATAGTACATTGTAGAAATTAAAAAAAAATAGAAAAAATTAGTGGAAAATCAAAAGATATTGAAAAGGAAATAATTGTTTTTTTAAATAAAATGACATAAATGAGGTGGAAATTAGGAGAAATACGAAGGAAAATAAAATATTAAAAATTCGAATAAATATGGATGAAAACAAAATAATATTTAAAAAAATGGTGATTTCCAAAAAAAATAGAAATTTTTTTTACAGAAACATCTAATTATTTTGTTAATTGATTAAATGTGGGACTAATCTTGCAACGTTTTAGAATCAAATGAGATGTATTTTGCAATTTTAAACCAATGGAATCATTATTGCAACCTTTCAGAATCCAATTAGACGTGTTTTGGATATTTCAAACCAATTAGACCTTTATTGCAACGGTTTGAATCTAACGAGACTAAAATTGCAATTTTCCCAAATAAAATATAATAGCTCGAAGTCTTCTATTTCGAGAAAATATAGAGTTTGTACTTTGTAGTATTCACAGTTTTAAAACATTACCATTCCCAAGAAAACACAAAAAAGAAAAAACACCTTTCCTTTCAAAAAAACAAAGCATTTCCTCCTCAACAAAAGAAAACTTGCAAACCCCACAAAAGGTTACCTTATATGGAGTTCTGATGATTTCCCCAGAAGAGGAGTGCACAGCAATGGATCTCTCACTCCAAAACGCGACCTTTTCCGTCGAAACGAAGAGAATCCCAGCTATGGGGCCTGCCGTTGTTGACAAATAGCACTGAGATGCTTTCAGCAATTTCTCCCCATCAATCACACCAAATACTTCTCTGAACACATTCTCTCTGCCTCCATGCCTTAAAATCTTGGCACCAACCCAGAGCTTTCCCTTCACCGTTTCAGACAACTTAGGCCCCATCCTCACTTCAACACAGAAATTGAATAATTACACAAAACCCCAAATTATGCACCAAGAATGATGACTATCTCAAAAGAATTGAAAGAACCAAATCCAGTACCGTGGTCACGGATTCTGTGGGCAAAACTGCTGCCTTTTCCCTCATTCTTGTTCTTCTTGTGGCCGTTTCCTGCAAATCTATTTGATTATTTCTTTTTTTTCAAGAAACGTAGTAAAAAGGTCGAACGGAGTTGGTCCAAGTGGTTGGAGGGTTGTTTTTCGAAGGCAAGAACTCGGTTCAAATTCCTCTGACCACTTGAAGGTGCGTTTGTTAAAAAAAACAAACGTAGTAACAAGAAAGAAGTGATGTTTACTTACTGGTGAAAGAAGGGGATTGATCTGAGGAGGAAGGGCTTTGGAAGGAGCTGACGGGTTCGGAGAAGGAAGATAATCTTTCTGGGGTTGTGTGATCCAACGGACTTTTCGTTAAAGGGGTGTCTGAGAAATGATCTGCGAACCCATTATAGTTCTTGGTTTCCATGATCAATTTCTTGAATTTCTTGGCTTTTTTGAAAGTGTTTTGGAGGTGAAAATCGGATTTTTGCAGGGTGGAATGAAGAGAATAACAGGTTGGAAATGGAAGGGGAAAGTGGATGGAAGAAGGACATGTTGCAATTAATTTTGAATTGAATGAGATGGCGATTCTACGGTCTCTGGAGATGGGTCCCCACGCCTTTATTTTTATTGATTTTTATTTTTGGTACAAAATGTTAAAATCTCAACTCTTTAATAATGGTTCCTCGCACTCCGAAGTCCAACCCGATAAAATAATAAATCAAGTATTCAACGGCATATTAAGGAGGAGATGTGACTCTCACAAATTATGAAATATTTAAAGTTTATAATGAGTTTAAAAATAAAATGTTCAAGTTATACATTATGGGAATTGAACCTTGCACTTTATATTAAAACTGTTCTTTTAAAATCAATTGAGTTACATCATGCGATTTTTATTAAATTTTTATTTATTTTTAATATTAATGGAGTTTTATGAGGAATGTGATGGAGAACCAACTTTGTGAAAACTATAGTTGTGGATTCGTTCTCGGTGAAATGGAAGTTTCGGTTGGAAAATAGATTTCTTGGAAATTTCCTTAGTCAAAAGAGGGTAGCTTGTGTTAGTCACCGACCCCTAAGACAAATAGAAACATAATACAATAGTCAATATAATATAAGCATAATTGGAGTGCTACTTGAAAATTGAAATTATGGATAGTTACAAATAATTCCGGTTTGATATCTAAATATAAAAAACATCCTCAAATTTTGATTAATTACCATAAAGAACTTAGGTTTATATCATGTTGCCCGTGACTCATTGCGTTAGTTACGTTGCTGGGCAGTATTGATGTCAGCAAAATGTTATTAATATTTTTAGAATACATTAGGATGAATTTCTAGTATTTTCATTGAAATTAAGGGTATTTTTTGTAATATTTATGTAAACCTTTTAAACTATGTATCTTATATTTGAAATGATTTTTTTATATTTTATCATTTTTATTTAATATTTTCATTGTTATTATATATCAAACTAGGGACAAATTTGTGACTCTCCTTTTTTTAGTATCTTCTTACTTTTTATTAATTAAATATTTAAAATAATTACTATAAATTAATTATTAACATGAAATGTTATTCAATATATATTTAGATTATAATAATTCTCTTATTGCTTATGGTTTGCACGATTGCTAGCTATTATAAACAGTGCAAGGTATTTATCACAAAATCTACAATTACGTATATGTGTACAAACGAGAAATTCCACATGCACTCAACGATGACAGTCTTATTAGTTATTTATAACATTAAAGAATTATTAATTAGGACCAAAAAATTAAAGAATTATTAATTCATAACATTTAAGAAAAAATAGCTTATTTAGAGTCCTTTGAAAATATGTGGTCTATGAATCCTACTAAACTCTGTGATCTTTTTACTGGCTCAAGGCTCCACTGTTAAGGAAAATATTATCTTAGAATAATTCATCTGATATTAAATTAATTAAAGAGGTTCAGCTATATATTATATTCTTTACAAAAAAAAGGCTACATATAATAATAATTATTATTATTATAGCAATATATATATATAATATGTATTATACATGTATAATTTGTAAATTACTTATTTTTAAATTGAATTAATGATTACTTGATAATTCATTATCATGATTTAATCATTAATTGTAGGAGAAGATCATCTAAGCTGAAAAATCAGAACAAAGTCGTTGAGAAAAATCAAATAAAAATTAGAAGTACGGATGTCGACCATTAGGTCATTTTTAATTCATGGAGCAGTTAAACAGAGCTTGTCGCGACCTACTGTAGTCTTATCTTTAAAGAATTAGTTAATAATTGCTGAATAATTATCCATGCTTGTTTGGTCTGTTGAACTTGTTATAACTTATATATTTGTCTTCATGATTATAAAATTTAACTTTGACCATTACAGTCCAAACATTTAATTCATTATTAAAAATTTCTAAAAATATGATTTTCTTTGTATATTTATATCGTATGAAATACTAGCTATTTCAAAATTTTAACGCAGTATTTATATTATTTCACATCATATCATATTATATATATAAAATATATTCATGTCCAATCATTCTACCTCATATGAGATATGACTGAAGTAGTTTATGACCCCCACCCCTAGTTGGCATGCTCATAATTTATTCTTCTCTTTTAATATTTGTAGGTCATGTTAGGACTTAGGAGATTCATTGTTTTGCGAGTTGTCATTAGTTTATAAATAATTCTCTCACATGCATTGATATTTGGTACTACAATTATATATGTGGGCAGGTTGTTTTCCCTAATGGAAGTTAATAATTATATTAATGAATATTTCTTGGTATTTTTCTTTTACTTTTAGCTACGACCTATTATTTGAGCTTTGGACCCATTATTAAAAACTTGGTGCATTGAAAGATCGAGGCCTATGATGCATGGTCGATATGCATTGCATATATAATATTACGGATATGATGTAATTTTTTTTATATAAAGTTTCGATAAGACATGATACAAAAAAAAAAATTTATAGTAACTTCAATACATATGAGACACATAAATGCACTCTACTATCTGAATGTTCAGAAGTAAAATGCATAAAAAGAAGGAAAAAAAATATTCAAACACTAGGAATCTATTAAGACAGAAAATTCCAACTTTTGCATGTGATCAAAGAAGCTGCAATGGGATATGACGATTCACGCGAACATGATGAAAATTAAAATATACTAAATTATTACAGGAAAACATTATCGAAAACCAACAATATTTAACTTGAATAAAAAGGGAACAACAACATGAATTACAACAACAATAGTTTGTATTTATTTCCTTCCCTCGATATCATTCATTTAGGATTGCCACAAACGATCTCAGAAGAACATTTACTCTCGTCTTCCCCAACATCAACACAACGAATTTTTCTGGGCATCTGACGTGCTGAATATTGCCCTAAAACTATGAGAAAACAATCCCTATTTCCCGCAGCACAAGAACCTTTTCTTGGAATATCGGGAGCCTGACAATACTTGAGTGGTTGACCTACGTTAACAAAAAAGAATCACAAAAAAGATTAAATAAGTATATTTGTAGGAAAATCTAATCACTATCAACGAGTTTAATTACTTCTATATATACAAATTAATCTATCTTGTTTTAGAAATTATAAAACAAAACTCATGATTTGTGGCGGTCATGTCGCGGAGGCTTTGAATCACGTCGACTTTTACGTAAACGAATGGGAAAAACCGAGATGTTTTTGGTGGTGTGAAAATAGTACCAAAACTAGTGAAGGTCATTTTGCATGGATACGGAAACTGAAGGTCATTTTGCATGGATACGGAAACTTTATATTAAAGTCGAGTAATTTAAAACTATACGATTTTTTGAGAATATATATGAAATATGAAATTGTAATAAAAAGGAAACCTTTTTGATGATTTTTTGGAAGAGTGCAAGTGTCAAGTAGTAGATTATTGTGGTAGAAACTTTACCTAAAGATGGAGAGAGTAGACCTAATAGAACTGTCAAGCAGAGTATGGAGACAAGAAAAACACTTCTCATCCTTTCTTTTCTTTTTTTCTTTTTTTTTCTTTTCAATTTTTTGGAAATTAAAGTTCTAGTAGAGATATGATGATCAAGAAGGGTTATGCTCATTTAGGACTTGAAGATAGTCCTTAATTTATAGGTGTTAGAAATTAAATATGTATGATATATAGGATTTAAAATTGATCTTCACAATGTAAGTTAAGTTGATGAAATCATAGCTTTTGTTTATATTAATAGATATCAATCAATTATAAAATTATAAGTGTACCAAGGTGTAGGTGAGTGAAAATGACTTATTTATTTTCAAATTTTAGGGGTTCGAATCTTAATTTTGGATATAGAATAATTTCAAGTCTTTTGATCAATTATCCAGTCTGTCCTATAGTTTAAAATGCCTACATCTCTACAAGGGAACTAGTATCTAATATGAATGAAGAATTTCTCTGATCTAGATGTCCTAATCTAAATTAAACAAATTAGATATCATCAATTAAATAGGAATAGGAAAATGGAGCATTAGGGTGGTTGTTTTAGACTTGAACTAAAGAAAGGATCCCCATATATAAATATTTTCTGTCATTATGTTACTATCATTGGGAAGAAGTGGTATTATCTCTTCTTTATTCAATAATTGAAAAAATAAAAAATGTCTTTCTTGGGTTTTAAAATGCAATAAAATTAGTTCTAAAGATTCTTATTAGGGATTCTCTGTTTAGAATAATGCGTTGAGGGGCAACAATTAAATAAATCTTTATATAATTGTCAAAGTTTCATCATTTATTATGTCGTATTAATTGTTTTATTGTGTTCTCCGTTAATCACCGAAATTCAACATAAGGATAAATTAATTATACCACACAAACAGATAAATACAAAACTATATCTTACAACATGTCATTTCTTGATAAATATTTGTTTTGGACAAATGGCGATTTGGAATTCATGACGCATAAACTATTTCATTGTTTAGGTGTCTAAATTTTACGAGATGAATATATAATCGTTACGATCGATAATAATACACTTGTCCAGAAAATAAAATGAATATTTGCTTGATCTAGACTTAAGTTTTGAACTTCGGAGCGAAAAATAAATACTGTGTTGAGGAATTTCAGTACCTACATGCATCTATTAATTATATTTTTTATGCTTGAATTGGCCCCTACAATGTAAAACTATCGTATTAGATTTTATTATGATGTCATGTTGTTTCAATCACGTGTGTTGGAAAATGTGTCTATTAGAGACTTAGAGTGTAATTTGTGCTTTAATTTTCTTGATTTTCTTCTTTGTATTTAATTGAGATCAATATGCTTAATTAAGCACAAAAATGGCTTTACAGGTCTAATTATGTTGGAATGAAGAATTAATACAAATTTGGACCGAAAGAAGAAATAAGTGAAGAAAAAGACCTGAGTTGTAACCTTCAAGCTATGATCATACTTTAAGCTAAGGGTGACGTAGCAGACATTTCACCCTGGTCAACAATTGCGGCTGACTTTATTTTTTAACAATTAAATTTACTTGCAGCTGTTTTATTCCTGATTGTGCATCTCAATAATTAAAGCTGATAATTTGGGAACTTGCAAAAGTATGTTACCTTGAATTGTTTGTCCAACTAGCAAATGAGGTATTTATATGTTTCATTACAAAGAAAGAGTTCATTATTCAGTTCGGGGGGAATTGAAAGGAGTCAGCAGCAGCTGCTGGTGGAACAAATCAAGAACAGTGGCTAATCCCCCGTTTGGATTAGAGCAAGAATTCACTTTCCTCTTTCCTTTTTTAGTTGAATCACATGCATAGGATGTTAAATACTTTAATCCATCTTTTGTAGTTTGATTTGCTTGATTTATTTTTAGTTCTTAATCAGTTTATTAGTTGAATATTTTGTAAATATGAATAACAGCTAAGTACTTCAATTTTAGTTAAGTTATTTGTTTGGTTTATGCTATGGTTTGTGAAGTCTAATTGATCCTTTAAAGCTTTGAATTCCTTGGTATATGCATGCTTCTTGGTCGAAATGTATGGACTTGTTTTGAGGTAATTTTCTGATCAACTATTGTCTTGATACTTGTCCTTCTTGACTGCACAAATAATTTGATCCGTAATTGTCGTGTTAGATGTGCTTAAGAGTTACATATAATTAAAGACTTATCTCCATGTTTGCTTGATTATGGTGAGATGCATGTATAATAGCTTAACCATTCCAAGCTTCTTGAGTTTGTTGACTAGGATTAGTGTCCTTTTTGTGCTTTAAAGCTGCCACTAAATTAAATCTTGAGATTGTATCTATGAGGTTGTTTAATATTTAGGGATTTGATTAATGATCGTATCTTAATTACCGAATAAGTAAGAACGGATTTGGGTGTGTAGAGTTTATATGTTGTCACCGCAGTCAATCTATCAAATGGAATTGAATTTTATTATTGCACCGGTGAACGAATCACTAGCTTGAATTATATGAATAACTTGACTAGAGTTTTATTTCTTAGCTACTTTAAGTTTGTGCTTTGTTGTTAGTTTATTTAATTTCATCTTGTTGTTTAATTTTCTGCACCTCAGTAAATTACCCCCCCTCGTTTTCGTTGCTTGTTTGCTTGGCTATTAAGAGACTTACAAGACCAACCAATCTTTATAGGATCGACCCTTTACCGCTATACATAATTTATTGTGTTTGATAATTTAGATTTTATTTGGTTGATTTGACAACCATCTCGGACATTCATCAAATAGTAAATTTCAAAAATAATATTTGTATTATTATATTCTTAATTATCATCATAATGTTTTTGTTCCTTTCCTCCAAATTAATTTTTTTTCTTACTTTCTAAGAATGAGAGCATCCAGATGATGCATGTTATTACTTATTGTGATATGAACAATTATACTTTTGTATAATTTCTCATGTCTCACACGATAATGTAAAATTAATCAAACCTTAGATTATATCAAGATACTTCTCCGTATAAAGAAAACCATGAGTCAAAACGCGAAAACAGGTATACTAGCCTAAGAATGAACTGAAATATATTTGGTTCCAATGAAATTATTAGGGTCAAAACTGGAATTTACGATTAAGGGGACGAAAAGTTATAATATAAAAAATATAAATAATGTTATTTTTAAAAGTGAAATTGTAACTTCTTTAAATTGAAAGAATGAAATATCTAATTGGTTGGGGCCTGGGGGTAGGGAAGCGGTGCGAAAATCTCAAATTAAAGAGGTAAAAATAAACACTTTCCAAAATATATAGGACAAAAGAAAAATAAAAATTTAAGGGACCAAGAAGTGTGGCTCGTTCATTGAACGAAACTATGAGGAAGACATGCACAAAGCAGAACAAAAAGAAAGAAGCGGAAACGTGCAGATATACTGGTCTAAGATTGAAATTAAAAATATATGTAATTTCAACGAGACGATTAGTAACGAGTTACAAAGACTAATGAGCTGGTTTTGATGATCATTGTTTTAAATAAAAAGCAATACATAGATTCCATGAGTGTCAGCAGTGTGGGACACCAATTTGAAACATTCGATTTCAAAGCAAAATCAACTCATGGAATCGAATGTTATTCTCTTAAATGTATTCACTATTTAAGTGTTCGATTAAAAATAATAAAAGTTATTTAATGATACATTGGCTTACTGGAAACAACTCTGAGAAAACAGAGTTATTGTCTAACGTGTATTTTCAGGATGGTTATAATTTGGAGGCTAACGTTGCTGTTCAAGACAAAATGCAAGAGAATTATCTTTTCACCAATTGGCAAGAGTTAGTGGATGGCCTCAGCAAAAATGGAATTGGCGACAATGGTTTAGGGAAGTCTAATAATTCACCCTTGATCTTCAATTGTGCTTGGACTAATTGCTATTTATTTTGGCAGGGGAATATGGAGCAAACCTGGAGCAATTATTATGACGATCAGCTGCATAATAATCACAAAAGTAACAATAATATTTGTGGTGTCTATAATGGTGAAATTAATATTTGCAATAACTTAAACTGGTATATTGTGGATACTCTTGATCGGGCCTTGGCCGAGGAAAAATTGTCTTGCAGGGATAAGAAGGATACCAGTTGCTGTTATATGGAGCACAAAGATGTTTATGCAATTGACGGTATTAATGCTCGGAAAATTTCAGATGCCAATAATCAATGTCCTGTGGACGCGAATGCAGCTGATGCGTGCTCTTGTCGTCAAATGGTTGTCACACCGACAATCATTATTATTGCCCGGATGTCTGGGTGCCTCTGCATGAGGCCGATGAGAGCTCCTATAATCGCTGTTCGTAAGAGGGACCATGATGTTCATCTCGTTTGGAACCATCTCAATAAATCTAAAATGATTCGGAAATGGTGCAAGAGCAGGTCCTTGCCTTATATTAACATGGCTAGCTCTAGTCTGAATTGTTTGTGGTTCATGTACATAGGTGCCCAGGCTAGAATTACATACTTTCGTGGGCACCATTGCGGGCGGATCATTGGATCATGCATCTTTGTATTTTTGGCTCTAATTTAAAATATATGAGGGGGAGGCCTCGGTAAAAACTCAACGGCTTCCTGCCGGTTTCTCTTAAAAAAAAAACTATGGAATAACCCCATGTTATTTTAACTTATTTCGATGAGCAATTATTACATAATGTTAGTCTTTGGAATTTGATTTGAACTAATCGATGATATATGTGTTTTAATTAAATTGCTTATAAATTTTGTATTTCTTCCACAAGTTCAAAGGCAATAATTTTACCTCCTTGTTTAATTCATTTTTGAATTGATTTATATGAATATTAGATATTGCTTTTATTAAAGCATGCATGAAAAACTATAAAAACGCGTCCAGCCATTCGGACTTCTAAGCTAATACAATACTTATCACAACAAATTATCGGATCATTGGTAGCATCCTCAAGACCATTATTTATCGCTATATTGTCTCTTTGATGTAAATACATATTAGTACCTCGGCGATCATTTTCGGCCGGTATCTAACAACATGTACCATAATATTGCCGTCAATTCCATAATTAATCACTGGCCGCCTAAGGCGACTCATATCAAGCACACCTTTTAATTTCTGTCCCTCAAAATGCAGACCATGCAACCAAAGAAATGACGTACCCTTCTCATGCCAATAAGCCCACAACAAAGTCATCCCAATAGAACACCATTCATTAAAATTAAAGGATTAGTTGTATAGTTGAAAACTGAAATATTCCCTATTTTTTACTTATTTTTTCAGACTTATGGGGCCTATAATGGATTTGGGTAGAATATGAACCTAACCTTAAATAATGATAAATATCGGATTTGGACCTGAATAATACCCATCCATTTGCAGGTCATGGATATCTATGTCAATTAGGGGTGTTCGATCGGCGAAAATTCAATTAGCAAACCGTTTACCGAACCGAAAGGGGTCGATTCCCGTTCAGTAAAAACCGATTTGGTTTCCATATATAATCTGAAAACCGAACTGAATTAAAAAAATATATTCTAATATACATTCTCCTATGATTTGGTAATACAAAATACAAACTCCCCCATTCTAAACCATAAGCATAAAAATTAAAGATTCAGCAGGGGGTAATTTCAAAAAAATACCCTCTACTGTTCACATTTTTATTTTACTCCCCAAAAAATTATACTACATTATAGGATATAGATACTATATTATGCCATATTTATACTACATTCTGTGAAAATTATACTACATACTACAAGTGTTAGAATATATTCATAACACTTGTGGATAC
>JBBMKE010281991.1:0-13885 GCA_037834125.1 Lippia alba | reverse complement strand
AGCTGGTACCGTCAAGATGAAGGACATGATAGTAATTATTGAGAAGAGAGTAATGTTGTCCAGGGAATCCTGCACAATGAAAACAGAAGCTGAAGCAACATTTGAAGAAAACAAATATTAGTAGAATAATAAGCTAACTATACTTTTTTTTAGTGTGTTAGGGAAACAAATAGATTTTGCAAAACAATTTCCACAAAAGTGAATGGACAAGGGATCACCAGATATTCTCACAGATGAAGCATTCTGTGTGATGGAAAAAGAAAAAAAAACATGAGTACCAATATACCTCTTTCTTAACCATAAGCTTTTTGCTGAGGACGTTGCGAGATTGGTTTGTTAAATTTGAGGCCATTGCACTCCAAAAGCCAGCCCTTCAAAACACCGAATACAGAATAAAAATCTGTAAGGAATCTCTAAATGAACACTTGTCAGCATACAATTTAAGAAAAGGGCAAAGACAGCAGTTGTCTCAAGTTTCTTTACCAATTAAAAGAGGCCTCTGTCATTGATGCCAATCCAACTCCACCAACAATTGGTAAAAGAGATGCAACTACCCATAGTGTAGGAAACTGTTCAAATATAGTAAGTAAAAGAGAATCATCATCAAATGCTTAATCCCCAAAGACATAGAATACAATTGATGCCAACCAACTAAATACCATGAACTGAAAAGCACAATTTACAAAGTATTTCACGCGCAGATTCAAAAAATGGTGTCATAATTGAACATAGTTATCTCTCTCCGCCACTGATAAAGCTATTTTACCAGGATAGTTATTGTCCTATTACAAAATTTTAGAAGAAATTATTAACAAGATTTTCAAAAGGCATCACTGTACAAATGTCCATTTCTTAAGGCTATAAAATCAATAGTTCAATTATTAAAAGGATCACTATAATCTTTCCATGCCATCAAACTCATAAACTTTTTGAAGCTCCATATATAGAAGTTTTGTAGTGTGAGTTAAATTGGATCGACTCAAGAAGATATGAATCACTCACCTCGCCCAGAAACATAGCAGATAGGACAACAGAGAAGAAAGGCTCCATAGCCTTGATTGTGTGAGTGAATGAAACAGCAACTTTTCCAAGACTCATATTAGTGAAGAGGTTGCCTAACGTATGCACCACTGCCAGTGGAAGAATAGCAGCAAGCTGCCAATGTGGGGTACAGTAACACAATTCAAACTAAAGATAAATAATGGAAATGTTAAAAACCTTGAACAAGCACTAGTGTATAGTTAGTATCAAGCACCTGGCCACGACTAATCCTGGGCAGTTTGTAGAGACGGAACGTCCACATGAAAATTACAAGTACAGTTCCAACAGCAAATTGAACAAGAGAAACTGTAACTGGGTAATTGAAAGCTTTGAGAACCTATTACAATTCATAAGTAAACATCATCATTACAAATCAAAACCAAAATATGTTTAAATTTCAAGAAAAACATAGTCTAATTCCCTGACAAATTTCATGCCAACAATAATATTTAGTTCGCATAAAAATCTTACACAGACAATACGATACACACCAATTGGTTCGTGTCTGTGAAATTCGAACAGCTAACTGGCTAACAGCTGACATTGTTCATCAACATCTATTCAGGATCATAGTAGCAACTCAGTGAAAGTACTTCAGGATTAGTAACTCAATTCATATTAAACATCCATTCAATCAGAATTTGTAGTGCTTCCTATTTCTTTCCTTTCTTTCTCTACAAAACTGAAGGATGTCAAACAGACTATACACGGCAAAACTTTACATAAATTAAGTGAAATGCAGAGCTGACTGAGATACAAATACTAAGCATATCACTTTCATTTTGTTATTCTCACTTCCAGAAATCATATGGCAACAGCAAAATTTCATGACATCATAGTAATCTCCATCTGCCAAAATCACACAAAGGAGAACATGTTATACCAAAACAGAGATACATACGAACCAAAATTCTTCAATCAGACGTCCAATTTTCCATTCAAGTTACTAATTCAAAACTCCATTACTAGTCGCAAACAAGCGTCCAATCACCACATAACTAACATTAACTTACATTCCAGAAAACTAGCACCAAGAGCAACAACAATATCACCAACTCCGAACAAAATAAACGTGAGAACAATTACCTGCTTGTTATAGATATTGAAGTAGACATTAAATAGGTTCCAAAACGCGAAAAGCGCTCCGAGCACTAAAACATCAGTAAAACTCCTCGACTTCTCGCCCTCCGCCTCTCCCGCGCTCTCCGCCGCAGCCCGAACCACAAAATCATCCGAGTTACCACGATCCGTTCCCGAAATCCACCCGCTCTGCTTCAACGAACATCCAATCGGACCAAACTTCGCACTCGAAGACGACGAAAATGACAGAGAAGAAATACCGGTGAAATGGCGCGAGGTAGAGAGAGAAAGGCGGTCGAGTCGAGCAGCGGCGAGGTTACGGCGGTTGGCGGAGAGAGAGAAGGAAGGAGAGAATGTAACAGCTCTGCTCTGCATTTTTACCGGTGATCGACAGAATGAAGAGAGAAAATGTAAGTATATATATGTCAGTGGGGGTAGGGTGGGGTGGGTACGTTGAGAGTGTACGATTTGGTTACAGTTTTTATTATTTTTTTTTATAGAAACAGAATAGTATGAGAATGTGAATATTTGTGGCGGATGTGGAAATTCTTTCCTTTTTAATTCTGTTTTTTCTGTTTTTAGTAAAATTTAAACGGAATTCGACATTTTCACAAAATATTTGAATTATTTTATTATGGTTTTGAAATCTTCTGATTTATAGGGTAAGAAGATATATTAGCGATTTTGGTTGATTTGACTCAAACATTCGGCTTTAATAGGGGGAGATGTTTGGTATTTAAATTCATTCCATTTAACTTAGTAAGGAAGCCTTTCGTAGTCTTGTGGCTTTAATTTCGGTTAATTATTTTCAGTCTTATTAAATGATATTAGCCTAGAGTAGAGTGAACCTAATTTTATGTTAGGTTTTATATTTATGTGGAAAAGTAAAATTACATTCCTACTTAATTTTTGTTTGACAAGCCTTATTCGCATAATTTCTATTTGAATTTTCATATTTACCCTTTATGTAACTAAGTGAAAGGGGGCAAAGCTGTCTAAATCAATTAAACTCAGTATCTCTCAAATTTGATTATGAGAGTTGAAATCTAATTCGTAAATAATTGATGATTCTCAGCAGGTTTAATACTAAATTCAGTCAGTCCACACAATTTAATAATGTAGGTTATCAATCAGAAAATTTAGGCTTGAAACTAATATCAATATACCTTAACGGAATTACCAAACGCTTTCTAAGTATTTTATTTTCATATTTCTTCTTAAAATAAGTCAGATCGGGTTGGTTTTTTAAGGTACAAATCCAATTACGATTCTCAGATACTCAAACACAAGACTTTGATTCAATCAATTAATTTCTCGGTGCAAAATATAGGGCAAATAGTGAATTGTTAATACTTTAGTGTGTTAAAAGTGAGAAAAAGAACTCCTTTTTAGTCATTTGAAAATTACACATAATTTGGCTCTTTGTTTGGGTGGGTTGGTGATGAAGGTGCACTGCACTTTCATGCAAGTGGTTGGGGGTACTTTTCCAGGTACCGGTCGAAAGTCCAGCCTCCGGGACCAGTCCTACGAGAAATTGGTATTTTCTATGTATATATAGAAGTTATAATAACAAAGATTACCAAATATCTCTATTTATTTGTTCATAATTCTTTGTATTTTTGTTATCCACAAATGGAGCATTCAGAAGCAGCTGAAAGCTACGTTTATTGAACATAATTTAGTGGTCTATGAAATTTTATAAAAAAATTTAAAATGTTAAATACTGACATACGAATTTATTTGAAAAACAAACACTGAGCAGTCTGAGCTCGAACCTGAATTTGATACACCAAGTTCGACTTAATCGAAACCTACAGACTTAGATAGTTTGGCTCAAGTTCGAATCAAAAGCTTTACGAGCCAGATTCAAGCTTGACTACTCGAACTCAAGCTCGAAAAGCTTGCAATCGGTGTCGATTCGTTTGCATCCCTGATATCGGGTAATGTACACGAGAAATTTGTAGGCAACACCGAACTAGCATGATTACTGAATCAAATCGCCATCATTTGGAAATCACCATTTCATTTTGAAAATCAAGATTAACAATTCTTGACAAACACGAGTTTGCACAATCTCATCAAACCCAAACACAGCAATGACGACTGCAAGTGTTCCGTCACTTTTTCCCATTACATGTACACATGAACACTTGCAGTCTTCAGTGCCTCGCATATGGGGCAAACATCGATGAACCCTTCACAATCCACACACAGACACAGGTGCCGGCAAGGCAATAATAATATCGACACTTCTTTACCGTTGCAAGCTCTGCATTTTGGTGGATGGTTTTGTTGTGGCCCTTGATTTGTGCTGATTATTCTCTGATGGTTTGATGAAGAAACAGCATCGTCTACTTCACTGTCGCCAGAGCCCTCTCGGCCTTGGTTGGTGCCATGAGCCATGAGCTGCTGAATGTTGTTCTTCAAGACATTCACAACTGATTCGTTATACTTTGCTTTGTAATGCCACGATTGAGCCTCCATGGCAGCTTGCTTTATTCTGTCGCCTAGCTCTTTGTTCTTTCGGTTCATGTTCTCGATTTCGAGTTCCTTCTCATGTAGTTTCTTGTTGACTCCTTTCTCTAAGGCAGTTAGTATAGAAACTGTGTGCCGTTGGTTTATGTCTCGTACGCCCTTCAAGATATTCTCTTCCTGCACACATCAATATAGATCAACATGACACACTCTCAAATGCATGTATAAACAATGAATAGTCAGATCGGGAAGTCCAGGAACACTAATTATTTGGATCAAACTCAGGTCAAACTTTTACCAAGCAAGTTCATAGCCTTGCAAGGAGGCTCAGTTTCTTTGCATCCCTAGATACAGCTTAAGCAGTATTCAGATTGAGCCTCTTAACGCGAATGAAACGATTAAACAATTTCTTGTACCTGAAGTTTAATGTATCTTCCAAACTCTTCAGTTTGTCGATCTATCTCCATTTTGACAGTGTTACCGAGGGAAGACATGGCAGGGGAATTGTTTTTCATATTCTCACAGGCAGAAGTAATGGAGGAATTACGCTCTTCTTCCTCACACGAAAGTTTGAGGCCCGTCGATACTGAATTAGGATTTAAAACAGTGCCAATATGACCACCTTCGTCATGACAAAAGTTGTTGTTCAAAGATATGTGAACCTTCTGCTGCATCTGATAAGTCTCCCCTTCCCTAGATCTTTTCATAGGGTGATTGTCATTGGGCATGTTCCTGTTGCCAACACAGGTCATGGTGCCAATGCCAGTAGAACACTGAATTGGAACTGCAAAGATTTTAATATTGTCTAAGGATAATTGTTTGCGATAAAAGGAAAGACTGGGGAGGAAATAAAACAAATATCCAGATTACAAAAGGAAAGGGATCATTACACCAACATACCCTGAGGTTTGACTTAAATACACAAAACTTCCCAAGAGAATTTGAGAAATTACAAAAACTTGCCCCATTAAAGAATTTGCATCACATCTCGACGATATCATCTCTAATAGTTTATGAATACCCAGTTTGCTCTGGACACTTAGTGATCAATATTTCAATTTAGATTTATGACCATAATAGCATAAATTATATTAGACCTAACCTCAAGGTATGCCGATATAATGATTCCAAAAAGAAAACGAAAGGTATAACCACAAGCTTCAAGATAAGTAAATCATATCCCGACTAGAGAATGTTCAATAGCATAGAAGCACATTAGTGCTGCATATAAAGATCAAATTCTCATAAACAACTATGAAACAAAGCAGCTAGTACTGCATACAAAGAACGTGTCAGAAAACTGGAATTAAGCGATTTCACAACTGCGCTTGTAATTTTCCTCACCTGAAGCTAACATAAAGTTCAGGGGTATAACATTAAGTAGAACAAAGTGAGAAAACGTCTAAAAGAACTCAGTGTAAGAAACTATCTTTCCAACACAAGGGCTGAGATAACCTTACCATGCCCGAATAATTGGAGTTGAGGCAATGTATTATTATCATATCGACCGCGGTTTTCCTCCACAAAACCAGGGAACACAGTGTTCCCATCGGTTCCTCCTCCTCCTCCTCCTAACATATTCCTGAAAACAACACTGTAATTTATCAAACTAAAGCAATTCATAACATATAAGCATCAATATTCAAGATCAAAAAGATGATATTTTTAGCATGAAAAAGCTCATCATATCAAACAAAAACAATGTTCTTAATCACAGAAACAAAGTAATCTCAATCTAACTCACACAATCAAACTACTAATGGCAGCAAGATCCAACCTTTCTTGGATACAATCACTTCCACCAGCACTTTTCTCCTAATCCTAGTATCAAATTTAAGAAAACCACATAAGAATCAATCAAAGAAAACACAAACATGTCCTCATATACTCACCTATTTCCAAAATCCCAAACAGGAAACACCCCAAAACAACACAAAAATCATCATTTCATAAAAACATCAACTTCCCACCAAAAACCAACTGATAAAAATCAAAACCCCAAGATTCACACAAACCACATGCCCAAAAAACAAAACCCAGAAAAACTCACCCAAAATCAGCTCCGATTCAGATAACCAATATCCCCACCGATTCAAACAAACCCCACAAAAGAAAAACAATTCTCCCTTCACTTCACTCAAACCTTCCTCTTCCTTCAAGAAAAATGTGCACAAGGGACGGAAGTGGTGCTACCCAACAACAATAATGAATGAGAGAGAGAGAAGGGGCAAAAGAAAAGAATGGGAATAAGAATAATTATTGCCATAATAATGAAAGCGAATGATGGTGGTGGAAGAGTTGTTGTTGTGGTTGTTTCGGGTAAGAAAAACAATACCAAAAAACAAAAAACCCCATAAAAAAAGAAAAGAAAAGAAAAGAAGGGATTCCAATTCCATTCATTGGTATTGGTGATGTATGTATGCATTGTAATTTGTAGTTGGTGTGTGGGAGGAGATTTGGGGAAGAGGAGTACTCGTTGTCGTTGAAGAAATCTTCCTCTCTTCGCCATAATTTGGGCTAGTTTTTTGTTCTCTTTTGCGCGTCTCTCTCTCACCATCTTTGATTCTTCTTTTCTTGCTTTCACTCATTCGATTTTTTTTCTTTTTTTAACTGTTGGGGACTGTACGGCAAGCTTTATTTTCGTTTTCCCCAACCACTGAAATTTTCGTCTGTTTACTTTTTCTTGATTTTTGGCTCGCCCGTTGGTTTCACCACCACCATGCATTTTTGTGTTAGAATGCTTCTTTTTTCTTTTTATAGGGTTGAATGATTTTATCCAACAATGTATGGGGATACGAATACACTAATAGGATTTTTTTTATACGTGAGAAATGTGTGTGATATATGTATGCCAAAATGATATTTTTAGAAATATCATGCATTATAAATTTTATCCGTAATAATTTTAAAAGATTTTATCTATGGAAATTTTATATGTGAAAGAAATTACAGTTTTTTTGGTATTTTACGAACATAGTGGTGTAACATATACAAGTCTTTGGGGTATGTTAGTTTAATTGAAATTTTGTGTTTTGAGTTTTGGTTATATGATCATTATCAATAGGACGGATTTTATATCTTTATGGAAATTTATCTTTGAGTTTTTGAGTTTTATTATAAATTATCAGTTCGAGTCTTGATTATAAAATTATCATAATTGGTACAAAACATTCTACATTTACTGTGTTTTCGAATTTGAGTCCTAATTACAAGTCCTTTCACCCTAATTATACAATCATGAGTTTGAGTTTGAGTCGAATTATATATTAGTGGGGATAATTATATATTTTAGTGGATCTACTCTCAAGGGCTAACTATGATCCTCGAGTCAGGGTTAGACTATATTGTATGGATACGGACACGGCGACACGAATACGGCGACATAGATTTTTTTATAACCTTTTCACGTGGAAAGTGTCGGATACGGTGTCGGACATAAGTGTCCGACATGACACGACACGGCAAAATAATATTTATAGAAGTGTCGGTACATTAGAGGGGTTATACAATTACGAGTTCCAATCATGGCCACACAATTTTTATATTAGGCATATACTTTAATCGATCTTGCATTCCAAACCCTATTTATATTATCATCACGGATAATGAGAGGTTTATACTTTAGTACTTTTATTCAATTTTCATATTTTGAGTTCTAATTATATAATTATTATTGATATTGAAAATTTTGTATCTTAATACTTTTATTAAGTGTTCGTGCCTCAACTCTAACTATATAATTATCGATGATAATGAGAGTCTTATACTTTAATATTTTTAACCGAGGTAAAACTATAAAAGAACTCATTAAGATGGGTGGAGCATTTGGTGCAATATTATTATGACAAAGAATTTGAATTTTTAAATTTGACATCTTTGGTATGATGACATTTTCACTCCCCTAAAGGCTAAACACATATCTCTTTATTGATGGAATAAGTTGCATTAAAGCAAAGGTATGAAGGAACCATTCTTTTTTAGTTGCTTGATTTTTGGATCTTGATTACAAGTCATGTGACACAATAACTTCAAAAATAACGTGACGGCCATCCAAACTATATATGAAAATATTTCAAATTTAACTTATAATTCGATGTGGGTGAATGTGTAATCATGTTTTTGGTACTTCATCTACTAGGTTTCGTTTAATTAAAGATAAAAATGATTGTTTTATAAGGTAAATAGTACGGGAGAAAAAGACATTCATTATTACTAATGTATTTTTTTTTAATGTTAATTATATTCTTTTTGGGACTAATTATATCTAGCCCTGATTTATATTTTTTCTTTTTTTTTTTGAGTTAATTATATTTAGTTCTAATTAGATGAGATAATTACAAGTGGTACTTCATAGTTAAATATAATTGCAATTATATCCTACTCATAAAATTTGATTTACACATAACCCAAGGATAACGCATTAATTACCTGTAACTTTCATATAAAATATATTAATCAAGTAAAAAATGAGTGATATATTTATAATTAAGGATGTGTAAGATTTTTTTAAGAGGGGTGTAAGTGTAATTATATGTTTTTTGTTTTGGTGGAAAAGTGTAATTATATGTTAAAAGTGGAGTACCACTTAGTAATTGTTTCATCAAATTTGCAGATGTGATTAAATTTTGTTTTTATATCTAGAACATGGCGTTTAATATCATCTAAACTAATTAGTCTTTTCCTTATATTATAAATACTTTAAAGGTTAAAATATAAAATAATTGTTTAAAAAAGTTTTAAGTTGTTTCATGATTAAAAAAAGGTTAAACACATATAACCCTCCGTCCTTTCGGCGTTTTTGCACTTTCTCCCATATCTTTTTATTTTTGGCATTAAACCCCCAACCTTTGAAAAATTACACATTTGACCCATTCTAAAAAACTTTAACAAAGCATATTTGTACGATGGTGATATCAAATGTGTTGATATATTTTCTGGTGGAAACAAATGCGTTGATATATCAAATTGAAGCTCTCAATGCAAGGAATACAACAATGGTCTCAAAATCAAAATCTGACAACCGACGAAGAAGAAATTATCGGTCAAATGTGACACACGACAAACAAAGTGTATGGTTGCCAATAGGGTCAGATGGGTTATGAATTTTGTTCTACTTGGAGAGATGAGCACGATAGTGGTGGTTTTGAAACTTGGATCGCTATGACGGATGAGAACTCGATAGTTAAAGCTTGGTCAAATGGATCAAATATACGATTTTTCAAAGATTTGGGAGTTTAGTGCCAAAAATAAAATGATAAAAGGAAAAATACAAAAGCAGCCAAAGGACGGGAATATATGTGTTTCACCGTTAAAAAAAATATATATATGATTCAAGGTATTTCGTTCTTATCAAGAAAATAGAAGGATGTGAAACACAACGTTGCAATGATGTGTCTTTGTCTAAAAGGTTTGCTAAAAACTATAGCAGGTGCATTTAATTGACTAAACATGTTTGATATCGTGTTTTGTCAAATAATATGGTCCATTATTTATAAAATAATCAAGAATGTAGTGAAATGATTTCTCGAATAGCTACATTTGTTGGAAAACATAAAGTAATCCTAGTAAATAAATATTTAATATAGTGAATAAATATGTGCGTAAATCACCAAATCAATAGTTAAAATCGGTGTCTCCAATTTGATCATGTACATATACAACTATACATAAGTCATAACTCATAACTACAAGAGTAATAATGCATCTAATATATCGATTAAAACAACACAAGATGTTACTAAGATAAAAGAATATTAAAACATAATTTAGTATTTCGATATTCTACTCATTTAAATATTTAATTAAAGATCAGTTGTCCGGCTAACCTCTATCCTATTCTCACAAAAATGTATATGTATGGAATTTCAGTATGTTCACATTAATTAGGTCAGCAAGACATTCATTTTGTTAAGATAACAAATGTAATATATTTATTAATATAATTAATTGAAATCAAATTAAATGGGTTCAACTAGAATTCTTTGTACTCTTTTTTTAATAAGGATTCGAACTTAAGTAATTATTATGAAAAAAATTACCTGAATCAACCTTTATTTGACAACCAAAAATTTTCGTACTTATATTCCACGTTGGACCAAATTAATTAGAATTAAAGCATAATAAATGCGAAAATGAAAGGGGAACAAAGGAGACAAGAATCACGAGGAAAGTGAGGAGAATAATTTGCAGGCTGAGCTGCCAATCTTGTACCTCACTCTTCTCGCCTCACAGTTGGATTTGGATATTTATGATTTTGATATATTACAAAGTTCGTAGTTGGATTATTTATTTTGTTATATATGACATTTATTTGATTTTTTTTTTAATTAGGGGCGAACATGTCAGAGATCGTAGGGTTTAAGAGACCCCCTCCTCATATATTACGAAACAAAGCAAAAGAATACAAGGCAGCAATTCAAGCGTCGAGCAAGGAAAACAAAAGGATATGCCCACGAATCTGAGGAGACATAAACAACCTCAGGGTCATCACAAGGACAAAAGTCCCATTTGAGGACCATCTAATACTCCAAGCAAAAAGTCCCATTTGAGGACCATCTAATACTCCAAGCAGCTACGACAGTTATTTGAACTTAAATCAAAATTGAATATTAAGAAGTAAAAATTTTCTTAAAAAAAAAAAGAAAGAGTAAAATTTTTCTTAATAATGACACTTGCATTCTAAAAACATCAATCTCATCATAACACTGAATTACTAAACCGCATCATAACATCGAATTACTAAACCTCATCACTTGATATTGAGAATCAATAAATATTAAAATTAATATTTAAATGTATTAAAATCTATTTGAAGATTTTGATAGTACGATATGTAAGGAGATCGACGATATCAAGAGAGAAGATTAGGAATTAGATAATTAATATGATTCTATATTTACAATATGCACTAGTTGGGGATAAGATATGCACTAGTTGTGATAGGATTCTGTAATTAGTACTATTATTGGAGTCTTTACTTAATTACATTATTTTCCTTTGTTAGAGACCATATTAGGTGTGCCTTTTATTTATATATCGTCGTATTGGAGTCTAGAGAATATCAATAACAAAATTATCAATTCTCTAAATATTTTCTCTCAAATATGAGAATATCAATAACAAAATTATCAATTCTCTAACACATTTTCTCTCAAATCTCCTTCTCCTCTAAATTTCACCGGTCGGTCTGTCTTACTGGATTATCTTCCTCCCCTGATTTACAATCTCTTATCTCCTCAGTTTTACCGGCCGGTTGATCTTACCGGATATCAATCTCTTTCTCATCCCCTTTTCTTACGAGCCCGAGACTACTCTAAAATCTCTTGAGATACGAATACATATCATTGGTGCTTTCATTAATTTTTGACGATGTCTAAATTAATTAGCCAGGAACGTTTCAAAGAGTTTTAGCAACAAATTGATGTGCAAATGGCTTCCCCAAATGCGGCTATGCAACGAACTATGCAACAACTAACACAGGCGGTGCCAAAATTGCAACACGATTTGATGATTTTTTTGGTTGACAATGTTCGACGGGTTGCGACTGAGTTACACCTTGAGGACAAGTGATTTTTGATAGGTAAGGGAGTGATATGGACGAATACCGTGATGGATATATATGATATCAAGAGAGACGAGTTGGAATTGGATAGGATTATGAATATTTGCGATATGTATTAGTTGGTTTATTTTAGTCTAGGACCATTTTAATTATATGTTGTTTATCTCCTTCACTTATGTTGTTTAATTATTTTATTAAGAGTCCATAGTTGGTAGAAGTCTTTTATTATATATTGTTCTTCATGGATTATTTTACGTATCAAGAAATAATATTCTCAAACTCTCAATATATCTCTCTCAATCTCTTCTCTATCAAATCTCCTTCTCCCCTAAGTTTCACCGGCCGGTCGGTCTTACCGGATTATCTTCCTCCCTTTCATCTATCATTTCTTCTCTCTTAAATTTCACCGGTCGGTCTGTCTTATCGGATTATCTCTCTCTCATCCTCTTATTTTTACGAGCCCGAAACTCTATAAAATCTATTTGGATACTCATTGGTGCTTTCATTGTTCTTGCTAAATGTCTGAGTTTGTCAGCATGATAAGTTTTAAGGAATTTCAACAACAAAGTGTAGCAAATTTTCAGGAATACCAACACCAAAGTGCGACACATTTTTTGATGGACAAGGGAGTGATATGACGGATATCCATGATATCAAGAGAGAAGATTAGGAATTGGATAATTAATATGATTCTATATTTATGATATGCACAAGTTGGGATAGGATTCTGTAATTAGTACTATAATTGGATTCTTTACTTGATTATGTTATTTTCCTTTGTTAGAGTCCATAGTCTAGGTATGTCTTTTATTTATATATCGTACTATTGGAGTCCAGAGAATATCAATAACAAAATTATCAATTCTCTAAAACCTTTTCTCTCAAATCTTATTCTCCCCTAAATTTCACCGGGAGTTCGGTCTTACTAGATTATCTTCCTCCCCTAATCTGTAATCTCTTCTCTACTCAGTTTCACCAGTCGGCCGGCCGATTTTATCGGATTATCAATCTCTTTCTCATCCCTTTTTCTTATGAGTTCGAGACTGCTCTAAAATCTCTTGAGATACGAATACGTATCATAGTATGCTAATTTTCTCGATTGATTTTCTTTGAATATATGTGCTTGAAGATTTTTGGATGGAGTATATTTTTTAGAAAATATTCGAGAGATGGTATAATATTTTCGTTTTTTTTATGCATTAGTGTGGCATACAACACTCGGCATTTCTCAATGATGTTGATGTTGGTAAATTTCACCAATAAAATATGAAGAATTGGAATGATAGAATTAGCAAAGATATCAATAATATAATGAAATAAACAATGCAAATGACGTTAGCAGGCCAGCATCCAGGCCAGTTCTCTCCTGGGCGAGAATGCTAACCTGGGCTGGGACGAGAATGCTAGTCAGTTAGGGTTTCTCTCCTGGGCGAGAATGCTAACCTGGGCTGGGACGTTAGCAGGCCAGCATCCAGGCCAGGAATGGCCTCCTCTTGAGGCTTCTTTCGTGGGCCATGGCGCCTCTTTGCTTGGGCTGGTCACCTCGGCCTAAAGAATGGATATTTTCTCCTACATCAGATGTAGTGAAGAGGACCATATTCAATTGTGGCTTGCTCAACAACCTCACCACTTTCTCGAGGTCGTATTCCATCTTGATTTTTTCGTAACGCCAGTTCTACGCTAGTCTCAATCTCTCTCGGAGCCCTATAAGTTCTACTGTAAGCCTGT
>JBBMKE010281881.1:0-13887 GCA_037834125.1 Lippia alba | reverse complement strand
TAAAACTTCAGATCGGAAATGGAGGAAAAAGGAGAAACCCACCGGAGGCGGCGGCTGACGTCTTTTAACAGGAAAAACCCCACCGTTTTAGTCCGTTCCGCCCGTTATAATGCATCATAACGTATGGGAACGGCGTTATAACGCACCGGAGCGCCGTTCCAGATAGGCTACCGTTCCAAACCGGAACAGCGGAACCGCAGCCTCCGTTCCCGTTCCGTTCCGGCCGTTATGATGCCGTTCCGGGCAACATGCCAATGTTTTCGGTGACGATTTGATCCACTGTATCAGAATCAATAGAATCTTCTGCTGCTACCCGATTAAGCAAACACTGCTCATGAGAGTTGTAAGATTCAACAAAATCTCGCAAGATGGTGATCTCTTCAGATTCAACCTGTTTTTCGTGGAGAGCAATCGGTTGGCAAGGATGATTAGGGGTCCGCTCTACTGCTAGGCGATTAAGCCAGGACTGCACTTCAAGAGAGATGTTAGATTTAGGAAAATTCTGAAAGATTGCAATGTTTTGAAATCCAACTTGTTTTTCCTCCACCTTTTCTTTTATGATCTTCATTACATTTACCTCACTTTTGATAAAATCCATGCCTGTTATCAGCTTCTCTAGACGTTCAAAGCCACTGGTCTCTTCCCCATCACCACTGCGTCTAGATCTAGCATAAATTTGATCAACTATGTGGGATTCAATCACATCCTCAGCGGCATGAGCTGCGTCTGCGATGCCACTCCGTAAGCTTTCCAGTTCTTCATTGTCACCATGAAAGTTGTAAGATTCAAGAAGATCTTGCAAAAAAGCAATGTTTTCATTGAGAGATTGAGTTTGTGCGGTATCAATAGTAATGGGAGGGCGAGGATGGCTTTGGAGATTATCTATAATTTGCATAACAGAAACGAGAGCTCCATAAGCTGTCACATCTGGGATTTGGCAAGTTTCAGAAAAGCAAGGCAGGTTTGCTGGAAGTATTCCAACCAGGTGAAGTGAAATTAGCAACTTTGCATTAAATTGCTTCTATTTCTTAAATGCATCGACATTTTCTGGCTCGTCTGTGGGAGATGTTGTATTATTGCCATTAACGACATCCCATAATTCTTCACCAACGAGATAAGACTCCATACAAGTTCTCCACACACCCTGTAATTGGATTGTTTTAACAACTCGGTACCAAGTCCACTACGACCACTTGAATCCATTTTTGAGGCATCGGTTGATTTTTCTTTCAAGGGATCTTGACACACGATACTAGAACTCTATGGCTCTGATACCATGTAAAAAATATAATTAACACAACATAACCCAAGATCAAACAACCGAAGGATGGATGAAAAAAAATACAAAAGAAGAATGACCTCAAAAATAAAAAGAAATTATTCAAGAGAAAAGTATGTAGGAAATAAGATTTTTATAAGAGGACTTTAACCTACAACTTCACTTGACTTGGTACAAATGGCAAGGGACTAACTCTATTTATATTACTCAATAGAACATTCTAGATACCTAATCAAATTAGTTGAATGATAATACTAGATCCTAATACTAACTAAATAGATAAATCTAAATTTCTCAATGCATAATTCTAGATTTTTAAGATAATCGTAGATTCTATAATAATGGTTAGAGATATTTTAATAGAAGTACTAGTGTAGATTTTTTTAGAGATATTATCCAAAAAATTAACTTTAAATTTAACAAGAATTGTTTGTCGAGTAGAAAATTGTTCATTTTAATCATACGAAGTCATCTTCATTGTAGAGCCCCAAGCGTGGAGCCACCACATACCCCGCACCATAGCCCAACCCACATACACAAAAAGGGAAAATTCATATGCATACCAAGCTATAGCAAACAGGAGACACGCAAAATTAACACCTAGCTAGGCGGCTCTAAACGGACAGTCATCAAAGAAGCATGCGGTAGCTGAAGCAAAAGTTTCAACATGTAATGGTCCTGAGTCGACATTAATTAAAACATACAATTCAATTTCGATAACAAAATATGCTCAAATAAGGCGCACGGGCAAAATAAAAAATAACAGTAGGATTACAAACCGCAATGATATATCAATACCTAAAACATTAATCAAGAACGTGAATTACCCTATGTTAAAAACAAAAGTAAAGATGAGCTTGAAGCAATCTCAAATAGACTCGACTCGAAAAGTAAAACAGGACTCACACGCCACCTAACTGACCCCAACCTACAACCAATAAGGTAACAAGAAACAGAACAAGAGAGGGTCAGTCGATTGACTAGTGAGGCAGAAAGAATATACAAGATATATATACACGATCCAATATGTAGAGATATGCAATGCAATAACAAGCTACCTCGATCCGATATAGCCTCAATTTTACATAACAAAACCATCACTTTAATCTCAATTTTCAAGAACAAAACAATCATTTATTTTCAAGAATGATGACATATATACGGGATGAAGGGTTTCAAGCAAACAGTGAGTATTTGGTTATACCTTTTATCTCCAACCTGTACTCCACAAGTCAAGAACAGAACAATAAATCCTTTTTTCCTTCAGATGATGGAAGAGGTAGCCAACCCCTAACCATCTAATTACAAGCAAAACATAGTCCATTTGGGTACTATGAGCCCTCGGCCGTATAGGCCGGTCACAGGCGACATGTGGTACCAACTACCTCCGATAATAGCACAATGCCCCGTAGAGTATTCAAATTATAAAATAGAATATTATTTGTAAAAGTAAAGTATGCAAATTTAAAATTGAAGTACGAGAAGGAAAAAAAAAAAGAAAAAAAAAGAGTATTGTTCGTAAAAGTTAAAGTACTTACATTTTAATTAAGAGTATTAATTATAAAAGTTAAAGTACCTAAATTTATAATCAATGTATTATTTATAAACATTAAAGTATTCAGATTTAAAGATAGAGTACTATTCGTAAAAGTTAAAGTACTCAAGTTTAAAATTGAAAATGAAAAGGAAAAAAAAAAGAATATTACAATCAATTTAGGTGAGTGGGAAATGGAATCAAATTATAAATTTAAATTGAGAATTTAGTATAGATTTTTACATGGGAGAGTAAACTAAATTATTTTTAACTGGAAGAAAATTATTAATTATGACTCCTTAAAAATATTTTAAAATTTAAAAAGAATTAGAATTTAGTCAAAATTCACACAACTGGATTAAAAAATTCCCTTGTTATATTATATTTGATAGAAATAGATGTGTTATCCTCCGTGTCAGTGATTCTATAATATTTTAATTTATAATGAAAAATTATATATAGATATAAACTATAAAATAGTAAAATCACATTGGAACTATAACATATTTACTGATAACACATTTTATTAAAAAATTATTATTTATAACTAACAATTGCTGTGCCATGTATTTATATATATAATTTATATAATATTTTCGAAGCTCACTTTGATCTCCCTAAAGAAGAGTGTTGATGGAAGATATGAATCCTGCAACTGCGCTTACACTTAGCTTATCCAATCCCGTCCTTGAAAATTCTGCTATTTAAAACCCCATGGAAATCACACAACTCCAATCGCGAATTGCGATACTCAAGAATGTGAACAAGACACCCTCTGTCTTCTCTAGCTGAGTAAAAAGTGTCACTTTCGGGTTTTGGTATAAAAAGAACATTTCTTTTTTTTATCAGAAACAATTTATAAAAACAAACATTAGTAGGAAATGTTTGAGGCCGTCTGCAGCAAACTTGTGACGATACTACGAATGTTTCATAATATATCAAATTTCTAGCATGCTCTTGATTTTGGCTTCAGACATTTTCATAGTTATGACTTATGTCTAATTACAGAAACCCCCTTGTTGGTTTCAAAAACTGTAGATACTTCCCTTTCAGCTTATATTTATCTATTTTATCATCAAATACATCAGAATCCAATGATTGTAGAAAACGGCAACACCTATTATGATTTTCTTTTGGATTTCCTTCAAGATTTTCAATTTTACCACAGTTTGTCGAAGTATTATATTCTTGTTCCCCTTTCTAGAGCGCAAGGTGTGATTGGCACTCCGATCAGTCTGTTGCTCGTGCAGCAATGCAATTCATTTCTTTCGTACAACATTGAAATACACTTTTTACAACCTCAAATACCTACGTCAATTGTCATTACATCTCATGCACAAACCATCACTGATGTATATAAGTTCTTCCTAGATACTGCGGGAAAAAAACTTGACTGGTGTAGATGAAAAATTGAAAAAAAAAAAAAAAAATCAAAGCAGAGAATCGAGCATTTCAATCCTAACAAGTCGTGTTGATGGGTCTTGTGCTTTTAAATATTGGGCGGGAGCTGATAAAGTTCAACTTGAAAGTTGGCAGTTGCCAAGCCCTTCATCACTTCATATTGTTTCTTCCGTGAGATTACATGGACCTTGAAGCTTTCATCACCACACTCTTCTTGGGCCTCCTGTATGGCTTTAGCAGAAACGACAGCTCCATCACTACTACAACGTTCCAGCTTTATCGATTGAAGCGTTGATATTTCTCCAATGCACAAAGGTATCTCCTCCAAACATTTTACATCTCGAAGAAAAAGGTGCTCGAGTCGTGGAAAGTGGGTGCTCTCTGTTATCCAATGCTTTAGATCGTAAGAAGAGTCAATTAGCATGAATCTAAGGTTGCAGAATTGCCCTTCAATTGTTTCCCACCGGGGTCCTGTGAAAGAATGCCACTCCAGTTTGAGCACTTCGAGAAGGGGTAAAGGTCCTATAGTTGTGCTCACGTCTTCCCAATTGAGCCATGTGCCTTTTAAACTCAGCTTCCTGAGAGCACAAGGGAAGGTGAGGTTTTGTAGCAAATCACCCCGACTTGGTCTATTGCGATCAAGGAAGCAACCAAGTGATTCAAGTTTATGTAAACTGCCGAGATTGTTTAGGAAATAATATGACGCCACCTCGAATCCCCATTGAAAATCCTCATAACATAATTTCAGTTTCTGGATGTTGGAAATTCTCTTAGCCACCCCTTTGCCAAACTTGAGATTATATACAGTTGAGAGTGTTTGCAGGTTCCACAAAGCAAAGTGATCGCCGTCTCCGTTGATGTCAGATCCAGGAGGATCTGGAAGACAGAGTTTATCGAGCTTGAGATGCTTGAGTAGAGGCATCTTCCAAATTTCAGGTGGTGCAGCAGCAATGTAACTGCCCCATCCTCTAATGATCAATGTTTGTAGATTCCAAAGGTGGTAGACTGAAGAAGGAAATGAAATGTTCTTAAATTTGTGTGTTGACAAATGGATATCAAGGTCTCGCGAGTTGACATAATCATCAAAGACAGCACCAAGGTTGTATATATTTGGTTCAGAATCAACAAATACCTTCAGTACCCTCAACAATTTAGAGTTAAGCAATGGCAACACTTCAACAAAATCAAAAGATATGAAAGACCTGACAAGTGATGCATATTGAAAGGGTACTTTCTTGGAATTGTGAACCTCTGTTGATGTTCTTTCATGAATAGCAAAGCGGCGCTGGGTAGTTACGCCTTCTGAAATAAGACCATTTTCGGTTGTGATGCAGAGGAACTTTTCCTTTTGAGCTTGTTTCATGCATAAATCCCTCAAAAGATTATGGATGGTGCAGGATTTAACTTTACCAGATGAAACACCCAACTTATGAACCAGAACGAGATTTCTGTCAATAAGATCCATTAAGTACTCTCGTGCAACGACTTCCAAACTTTTGCCGTTAATTGGCTTTAGAAATCCTTCAGCAACCCATAACTTGATGAGCTCAGAGACAGAAATATCACGGTCTACAGGATAAATCCCCAAATAAAGAAAGCATGGCTTTAGATGAGTTGGCAACAAATCATAACTGGTGTGTAAAGTCTTGTAGCAACGCTCATCCTCCTCTAAATTCACAAATGAGTTTAAATTTCCTAAAACATATTCCCAATATGCTGGTTCGCTACTGTGCTTCGCCAAGAGTCCTCCGATCACCACAATGGACAAAGGAAGCCCTTTGCAATTTCCGGCAATCTTCTTTCCAATTTCTTCCAAACCATCATTGGGGCACCCTTCTTCTCCAAATACAGTTTTACTAAGCAAAGTCCAACTACTTTCCTCATCTAGAAAACTCATCTCAAGGCCTCTCGTGCCACTTAACTCCAAAGCCAAGTTTGACAATCTAGTGGTGACAATTATTCTGCTCCCACAATTGTTTTCTGGAAGGAAGTTCTTCAGTTTATCCCACACATCAGTGTTCCACATATCATCTATTATAATCAAATACCTTCTTCCCCATAGATGCTTGTGTAGCTGTAAGCCTAGGTCTTCTTCCCTCATCCCACTCGAAGTAGCCCTATTTTTGTTTTTCGGACTCAGAATTTCTGTAATAACATCTTCCACATTATTTTTCAGACCCAGAATTTCTGAAATAACATCTTCCACATTGTATTCCTGCGATAGGGTACCCCAAGAAGAAATGTCAAAATGTTGCTCTACTAGTTTACTTTCATAAACATTTCTTGCAAGTGTAGTTTTCCCTATGCCAGCCATCCCCACAATTGGAATTATTCGACGATCAGATCCTTGTCCTTTAAGCTTACCCAAGATTTGGTATACCAAATCATCAAATCCCACCATGATGTTGTGTCCCTTGGAAGGAGATCTTGATGAGACAACTGTTGCTTTAACAATTGTGTGCAGCTGATCTTTGAGTCCTACTTTACTTCTTATCTCGTCAACCTCGCTCTCAATGAGATCCATATCTTTCATCACTTCTTGTAGACGTTGATAGAAGCCAACTGAGCTGGTCTCTTCCCCATCAGGAGTGCCTCTGGAGCGAGCATAAATTTGATCAATTATTTGGGATTCAATAGCATCCTCTGCGGCATGAGCTGCATCCGCGATGCGACTCTGTAAACTTTCCAATTCTTCACAGCCACCATGAAAAGGGTAAGATTCAAGAAAATCTTGCAAAAATGCAATCTTTTGAGTTAGAGATTGAGTTTGTGCTTTATTAATAGTAATTGGAGGACGAGGATGGTTTTGGAGGTTCTCTATAATATGCATAACCGAAACGAGAGCTGCATAAGCTGCCATATCGCCGATTTCTCAAGATTCAGAAGTAGTGCAGTATAGCTGAAAGTAAACAAACAACTGAAGCGAATTAGCAACTCTGGTAACTCCAATATCTAATTAATCCATCCTTAGACAGCCAGGTAAGAGATCAAAATGGTGACAGAACTAAGATGAAACTCGGGACAGAACTAGAACAAAAGATAAACCCTGACTTTAACAGTCAAACAGTCAACTTAGGAAGTTGAAAATTGAAACCCCAAAATTCTTGTAATGGAACAAAATAAGACCACTTTTTCCCGGAGAGATTAAAAAAAGTGATTTGATTTGGTAATCAAGCATTGCCACTTACAAGTTACAATTAAGAAAGTGCAATTGATTCTGACATCACCCCCTCCGCCGCGGAAGGCGACGCTGCGACGCCGTTTCGTCCGTCGCCGTTGCTCGGCGGAAAGCAGAGAGGTTCATCAGTAATTCAGGGCCAAATTGAAGCTTGAAAAGATTCATTCTATGAAGAAGGAAGGGGGGGGTCATCTACTCTAGGCCAAGTCATAATTACTGTTCTCTCTCTTTCTTAATTATGATCTATATTACTTTCTTTTTATTTAGCATTTTTTGGATAACTTTGGCCTTATTATTATTATTATTATTATTATTATTATTATTATTATATTGGAGTCTGTCACGAGTCACGACTACTAATAAAAAGGTTTATATATGTTTTTAATATTTGAATTCAATTTAAATTCATAATAAATAGATTGTTACCAAAATAAGATCCATCGGGATTTCAAAACACAAAAAGAGAAAAGAAAAGAAACAATGATGATGAAGAAAAAGGCAAAGTTGTGGACGAAATTAATTGAAAATCAGGCACAACCAAAAGATCAAACTTGTGGCCTTGGCACTTGGGCGTAAAGTTTTCTTGACTAAACTAAATAAATAATTAGTGTACTTTAGTTCTGAGGCAGTTGAAATAAATCTTATTGGAACAATTTTACTTTACTTATTCATAAAAATATACAATATAATAGAATTTAAATACACTATTTGAATGTTTAAGTATTATATTTTATAAAAATTATACAATATATTTTAAGAGGTATTTTAAATACTCTATTACGTGAAAATTATACGCTATTTTTGCAAAATAGGAAGTTAAGTCAAATTAGGTTGACCACCTTACCTACTAATTATTTTATCATTAAAACTTCAATAATATTTTTATTAAAAAAGTAAAATTGAATGTCTTGCTTTTCACTGTGAAATTGTATATATAGTTATATATATATATATAATATTATAACATTATTAATTGTCTGCTCTTTTTTCAAATCGATCCAAATAAAAATACAAGCATATATGATCCACATATCAAAAATACTAAAAAAAACTCGGGTGCCCACCAAAAACCACAATCCAAAGGAACAACATGTGGGATTTTAACCAAGAAATAATAGCAGGACTCAAACCCACAAAGGACCATACAAAATTTGTCTTGAAGCTCCCAAGTCTAGAATAACAGCTCCTTACTAAGCGAGCAAATCGAACTCTCTGCTAGCCTCCACGGGAGGCACTCAGACCCGAGCAAAGCCGACAAGCATCAAGGTATGTGATATCAATAAAGAGATGCATCCATATCGCTGGCGTCCATGTGGTTATAATTGATAAAGTTTGAAAGGCATTTGGCTAAAAGATATCAAAATGCAACATGCATCCGTCAATTCCTAAATTATACGCATTTGTTTTCTATAAAAAAGATTATCTCCATTTAATTTTAGTAATTTTAGTGGTTTGAACATTAAATATGTCATACACATATAATTTTAATAATGAAAATTTTGTCTTCATTAAGTTACGAAACTACAATTTTATATTTATCAAATAATGAATGCATCACATATTTACTATCAAGTATATCTGAAAATATATATATACACGAAGTAGGGATCATTATATATATTTTAGGGCAAATTACATTCAGACACCCTGATGTTTGCCTTAATTACAAATCAGTTACTCATCTTTCGATAATTACATATTAATCCCTAACAATACTGTTTCAATTATATATTAACCCCTACAGAAGGAATGATTTGTAATTGAAATAATATTTTTAGAAATTAATATATAATTATCAAAAAAAGACGGACTGATTTATAATTAGAACAAACCTGAGGGTACTGAATGTAATTTTTCCTATATTTTAACACAAAGTAGGGACAAAATTTAATTGAGTATGAGAATATTAAAAAAAATCTATAGTTCGGAAACACGGAATCTTTTTATCCTAAATATACAAGAAAAGTTGTCAGGAAAAAAAAATCAAGAAAATGAAAGTCAACAAAATTAAACTATCATTTGAATTTGACCCCAATCGAACTATAGAAGCCAGTAAAGGCAGCAAGTTTCATTACAAATAGTTTGAATCCATCTTTACTTGTTCACTTCTCTGAAAAACTGAAACATTGGAGCTTAGAGATATCGGGTATGGCGGCTTATGCATCTCTACTTTCTCTTATGCATATTATTGAGCAGATCCAGAATCATCCCCGCCCTCCCATTTCTCTTCAAAACCAACAAATTGAATCCCTCACCCAAAAAATTGATTTCTTTCAAGGCTTTCTTGAAGCTTACAATTCCCATGGAGGTGACCATGAATTAGAAAGCTTGAAGAGTCGCATTTCAGATGCTGCTCATGCGGGAGAAGACTTAGTCGAATCTCGTGTAGTCGACCAAATTCGTGCTCAATCCACAGCTCCTGATTGGGAAGAAGAAATCACTGATCGAAAAGGCAAGGGTCATGAGGGAATCGAGATTGAATTTTCTCGGGGTTTGCAAGAAGTGATAGAAGACATGGATCTTATCAAGAGATGTGTGATGGAGATCAAAGACAAGAAACAGGGTATTCGTGATCAGCTCAAAGCGCCATCTCTTTCGAGAAGATCTTCTTCCATGGGGCAGAACAGTACCATGGTGGGGTTTGATGATTTGCTGTATGAAATGCTGGATAAGCTCACGGGGCAGAGGTCGGATAGGCAAACCATCCCGATTGTGGGTATGGGCGGCATAGGTAAGACTACGCTTGCTAGAAATGTTTATGTAAATCCACTTATAGAGCAGCATTTCTACATTCGTGCTTGGGCTACGATTTCTCAAGAATATAATGTTCAAGAAATTCTTTCTGAGCTTCTTCAATGTCGAGGGTGGAGCAGGCAGCATTTGAGTCTAATAGATATGAAGGAAGAATTATACCAGTTGTTATGTGGTAAAAGGTATTTGATTGTCTTGGATGATATGTGGGATCTTGAGTTATGGAACGAGATTAAAATCTTGTTCCCCGACAATAGCAATGGAAGTAGAATCATTGTAACCACTAGACTATCAAATCTGGCTTCACAAATCTCCATCAACAATGGTCTTGAGATGAGTTTCCTAGATGAGGAGAAAAGTTGGAGTCTATTTTGCAGAATTGTGTTTGGGGAAGAAGATTGCCCCCGAGAGTTGGAGCACGTCGGAATGATGATTGCGAGAAATTGTAAAGGACTCCCTCTGTCCATTGGTGTGATTGGAGGACTCCTAGCGAATTCCGAAATGGCAGGAGAGTATTGGGAATATATTGCAGAAAATTTGAATTCAGTCGTGAATCTTGAGGAGAATGAACGTTGTTCAAAACTATTACGTACGAGTTATGACCAGCTGCCGGTTCATTTAAAGCCGTGTTTTCTATACATTGGAATGTTTCCTGAAGACAGTAAGATCCGTGTCTCCAGGCTCACCAAACTATGGGCTGCAGAAGGATTTTTGAAGCCAATGAGTGGGAAGAGCTTGGATGAGAGTGGTGAGGAATACTTGCTGGATCTTATTGATAGGAATCTCATTTTTGTTAGTGAGCAAGGACATTGTGGGAAAATAAAACATTGCAGCATCCATGATCTCTTGAGGGACTTGTGCTTGAGAGAAGCTCGGAAAGAGAAGTTTTTTCGTGTTGCAAGTCATCACAATCGACGTACTCCATTTGAAGGCATGGACAGTGAGCGCCGCATTTCTATTCATCAAAGCACATCCAAGGAGGATTATTTGCACAGCTTGGAATCTGTTTCGGGTACCCGATCTTTGATATGCTATTTCCAAGGAGTCTTGCCACTACCCGAATTCAGACTGCTGAGGGTATTGGAAACGGTTGAGAGAGGTTTATACATTGAAGACAAAACAAACTACAGTTTGGAAACAATTTCTCAGCTAGTTAACTCGCGGTACCTCTCGATCAATTGTTATTGGAAACAATATTCCACGTTTCCTTCTTCAGCCTACCTCCTGTGGAATCTGCAGTCATTAATTATTAAGGGATGGCACAGCACGGAGAACAATGGAGCATTCGAAATCTGGAGAATGCCTCTGCTTAGGCATGTCAAGGCCACAAAGCTCCACCTTCCGGATCCCTTGGACGTGCAAGATGAATTTGTGTTGGGGAATCTGCAGACACTCGTATATATAAGGAACCCCAAGTTTAGTGAAGAGGTGGTTAAGAGAATACCCAATATCAAGAAACTGAAAATTTCTTATGACTATTTGGAGGATGGATTTCAGGTGGCGTCACATTATAGTCTCAACAATCTTGTTCACTTCCATAAACTCGAATCCCTCGGTTGCTGGTTCATTTTCAAGAAGCCAAACCGACTTGATTTGCTGCAAAACCTCACCTTCCCGCATTCGCTCAAGAAGTTGACTTTATGGGGCACGTACCTCAATTGGGAGGACATGACTACAAAGTTGGGTTTATTACCCCTTCTTCAAGTGCTCACACTGAGGCACAGATCTTTCATAGGACCAAAGTGGGAGACAGTTGAAGGGCAATTCCCGAGCCTAAGTTACCTGGAAATTCGAGCATGTCACGATCTATTACGATGGAAAATGGAGAGCACTCACTTTCCACGCCTTCGACACCTTGTTCTTGAACATATGTATATGCTGAGCAAAATCCCTTCTGGTATAGGAGAGATTCCGACGCTTGAATCAATTAAATTGAGTCATTGTCGAGAAAGTGTCATTATTTCTGCTAGAAAGATATTCGAGGAACAAGAGGAACTTGGGAATGAAGGCCTCCAAATTCAAGTTTCAATAACGAAAATGAATCCCAAATTGAGAGACATAATGTCGCAGTGGTCGCCAAGCAGCAAATTTCAAGTTCTTAGTAGTAAGAACTAAATCTGCCATTGTTCATATCAAGCATGTTCTGTTTTTCTTTCTTATACAAGTATCATATGTAGGCGATTGAAGAAATCATGGAGCCAATCTGCCCCACAAACTTCGCCCTCACAGGAGCTCACTTAGGGAAGTCCAGATCTAGGCACCTAATTGATTTGTTTAGGGAACTAATTGATTCTTTCATGTAATTAGTAAGTGGCACGTTCGTTGCACGTGTTATCCCGTTTATTTTTATTTTTCTTGTGATAAAGTTCAATTTTTTTAATTTTTATTTTTGTTATTCGAATTTTTTATTAGTTATTATTTACTGTTATGTTTAGCATGATTTATTTTAATTTTATGACTAATTTATTATTTGTATAGGAGATGCATGTATATATTCTTATAAGCCTAGAGAAATAAAACCAAAAAAAATTATTCCCGCAAAACTCACTTTGAGATTCTTTATTTTTGTTCTTGTTTTTTCCTTTTAATTATAATTATAATATATTATTTTTACTATATTTTAATTGTTTAATATAATATTTAATACTTGAGCCAGTAACTCTAGTACATCTTTTATTTTCTCCAAAAGTAAGATTGTTCCTTTTATTTATTTGAACTTTGAAATTGAAAACATGTACTCCTTATTGGTATTTCGGAAAAATTTCTTATTCTTTTTCCTTTTTTCCCTACTTCTCTTTGTTTTTTGTTAGATATTTTTTTTTTTGGAAAATTGTAGTTGCATGGAGAACCAACTCAATTTATGGATTGACATTTAAGTAATTCTTATTTATTTCCTTCACTTTTGGATTCTGTATTATGTATGTTTTACTGTAAATCAAATAATTTTCGTAGCGTTTCTCCGTATCCGTAAATATATTGTTATGTATTTTCGTACCCCGTAATTTTAATAGTGCATATTGCTTAAAATATATATCGAAAACTCTTGGACTTAATGTCTTAGGCTATACTAATATACACAGGAAGCAGCTTCCACACTAACTACGTACCTTCAAAATAGAAAACAGGGGCTACCCCAATCACTTCTTGACCAGGTTACTATTTCATTCGTTCTTTAATTTCTAATATTCATATGAATGTATTGCAAAACTTGCTTTTAAAGAAAATAAGGAATGATAATCTATGAAAAATGTGTGCTGGAATCAAATGAAATTTCTTAACAAAGTTGTTCCCTATTCAATAGATTCTATGACATGTCCTCCGGTGTTAGGAATGGTTGTGAGAAATCTGTGGCTGGAGCATGTTTTTGACTCTGGAGATAAACTACAGGAGATATGAGTTTTGCAATTTATTGTGAAAAAGTTTAGATATCTTTGCAATAGGGGTGTACGCGGTTGGGTATGAGCGGTTTTGTAGTAAAATATCACCCGACCCGAAGTATGCGGGTTTATAAAAATATAAACCGTAAATGCATAATTATTTTTTTAAACGACACAGTACGAGTTGGGCGGGTGCAGTTATATAGTGGGCGGATTGACGGTTTGATAAAGTTTATATATATTTTTTCAATAAATATATTTGTAGTCATACTTTTAATTCAATAACCAAAGAGATATAAAGAATATGAGAATTTATTCTAGTTTAATAACCTATTTCAACATTAATACATAATAATTTCAAAATAAT